>CAUYQV010101154.1:0-41911 GCA_963574575.1 Galagoides demidoff
ATTATTCATCAAATTTGTGTTTAAAGTATTTTCCCTTTTGGTTTTATTTCATTAAACTTAGTCTATTTCTGCTTACTTTTATTTTTGTTATTCCTCTTCTATTCTGAAAATATGTTATTTTTCTTTTACAGCAAATTTTTACGAGGTATTTTGCTTTATTTCTGAGTTTTAAACTTCTGATTCATGTTTTTCTCTCATCTCCCATAGTTTCTGAAATAGTAAATAATTGTTTTGGGGATGATTGCAATTTTTATTTTGCTAATGGCATTCTCAGATGTTTTTAAGATATGTAAGTATATTATTCTGCTCCTTAGTCTTTTTTAATTTCTTAAAAAATATATTTTTTTCATTAAATCATAGCTGTGTACATGAATGCATTTATGGAGTACACTGTGCTGGTTATATATACAATCTATAATATTTACAACAAACCAGTTAACATAGCCTGGTATAGATCCAGAAGACCAAAAATCACTCTATAATTTATTTAAAAAGATTTTATCCCTTGTGGAGGGTGAGAACTCCACGGTGAAGGGGGGAATCACCTGGTGAGGAACTTCTTATTGGTGGGTGTTCTCTGTGGTGCTCCCAAGTGTCGTGGGCATCACAGGATATAGGGGCTGGCCATGCTAATGTGCTGGCTCAGGTCTGTCTTCCTCTTTTCCTAGGGCCATCAGCTCCCCTGCTATGGTTCCCATAAACGTATTCATCTGAGAATTTATAAAAGAATTAATGCATTCCTGCGGGCAGAGACTTATGATCTGGTTCCGTCTTAATCCCTCTCCCATCCCCAGTACTGACACATTGGGTATTAACTTTGTAAATGAGTTTTGGAGGGTATATGAAAACCACACACACACCACCCCTGGCCCACTGAAACTCCTGCTGCTTTTCCACACACATATACATTCTTTTCATGCTCATAACCCCAAAGTAGTAAGTCACTCCAGCACTAACTAAGAAGTAGACAGTCTTATCTCTGAGCCTGTGAATTCCAAACAAGTTATGTTCTTCCAAGATACAAGTTATGTTCCGCCAAGCATAGGGTACACATCCCCATTCAAAAGGGAGAAATAGAGGAGGATCGGGATGACTGGCCCATGCAAGTCTGAAATCTAAGAGAAAAGAATGGGTCTGAAGACTCTAGAATAATCTTCTTTGTTTCTATGTGCATGATCTTCTGTACATTCGTGTGGACACTGGGAACCACAGCCATAGGCTGTCCTGTCCCTGTGACTTTGCTGGACACAGTCCAGCCAGCTCTCCCAGGCTGGCCTTGCGCAGTGGTAGCTTCATGGTTGTGGAGTCTTGGTGGCAGTCCTGCTACCCTGTTCCACTAGGCACTACCCTAGGGAGATTCTTGGCAGTGGCTTTGCTGTTACAGCTTCTGTTGGCATTGCTCATGCTGTGTAAATTTCTATTTATGCCAGGTGTTTGGTTTTGGGAATTGAAGAGTGAAACCACAGATAACATGGATAAGTGACAGAATAGACTTTAATTATGGGAAAACATTGATAGAAGTAGTGATAAGCCAGGGGGAACAGAACCCTCTGTAACGGAGTGTGGGTGATCCAAGTTGAAAGCCCCTAAATCTTCAGTCTAGGGGCTTGAAATTCTGCTTTTCCTATCTTTCATGCAGTGGATTTAGGGGAAGTACGGCACAATTCACCAGAGGTCTATGGGCAGAAAATGATCCTAAACATAGAAGAGAAATTCGGCCCTTGCAGTTTGGGGCTCAGGCCAGTATTTAGGGTGTGTGCTACCTACTTAAGATAAAACCCCTCACATTCTTTGAGGCTGTTTTTATACCTGACTTTGCTTGAAAATAACCTTCTTTTGAGTAGAGATGGGAGTCTGTGATGAATTGATTTCTGATCACACTGAGCCTGAAATAACCTTGGGGTTATGAGAAAACAAACTCGGACCCACTCAGATGCTATTAATTGGTGATTTATTCACACCTGCGCAGGGGGCTGTTGTTCTGAGACAAGTGGCCCCAAAGTGCAGGGGTTTCTTGTCTTTTATACCTTTTTTCCTCTGGGTAGCTTAAGCAAGCAGCGGGGGATGAGGAATGTTGCCATTGGCAGAGTTACAGCTTGGTTGTCAATGGATACGTCTCATATCACAATGGTTGTGATTATATAATAATAATTGATCAATGGATACATCTTAAATCACAATGGTTATGGTTATACAACAATAATTAATCAGGCCTCGGTGTGTTTTCCACCACTGTTCATCTACTGAGAACTTGGGGGTTGCATGACACTTGGGACTTTCCGTGCCTCTTTGAATTCTGGAGAGCATGGGAACGTGGCTGGGAAGGCCCATAGGGTGGAGGAGCAGGGGAACAGGAGAGGGCAGGAGGTTGCCTGTAGGGTGGGGGAATGGGAGAAGGCAGGGGGAACTGGAGGGAAACAGGAGCGCACAACAAACCCTATAAAATAGGGGTCCCTGTCCACTCCTGAGTAGGGGACCCTGTACCACCCTGATGGGGACACCATGTGGCTTTCCCAACTCCAGAATTCCTCTCAGCATGGCTCTCACTGGAGTTTTTATGATGCTTCTTTCCCTCAGATAAATCTCTGCCTGGGCCTCCTGATGTTCAACTACACAGTGAACTGAAAATTTTGAGCCCTTTTTGAAAAATGTTTTGTTCCTTTTTGGGCGAATTAGGATAATACTTTAAGTGAGTTAATATTTCTAAAGTGCTTAAAAATGTACTTAATACATTATATTGCCTGTGATGATGATGATGATGATGATGATTATTGTTATCATCTTTATTGGGTCAGAGTTCAAAAGATTCTTCAGTTAACATGGATTTGATTTGGACAAAGCAAAGTTTAAATTTCAAATAAAGGAAGTCCTGGTTGGACTCTAATACCTTTTCCCTGGTGCACTGGCACCTTTTCATCTAAAAACTAGGACTCTTCCCAGGAATCTGGCATGGAATTTAAGAATAAAAAACAAGACAACATTCTGAAACATCTGTCTTTGACACAGCAGTTGGTTCTGGACCTTAAAGATGTAATTAGACTGAAGGATATTCAACTGCAGCAGAAGGATCACGTGTTACAGGTACTATTGATTTTGTCCTGGAGACCATTTAGTAAAGGATAGATACACTGTTTACTTAGATTTTTCTCTTCAGTTAGATTAGCAGAGAACCTGGTCCGTATTTCCCTAAAACTATAGCATGATGTCTACTGAACATAACTATAGTTGTATGCTAGGTGAGTGATGAATAAACATTTATATATTGGCTATCCATTGCAGGAAGAAAGAAAAGCCTTTGATAAAAAAATGAAAAACCTAAGACTGCATGCAAAGGCCGCAGTAACTTTATTAAATAAACACGTAGAAGAACTGAAGGCACAAGCCAGGACTGTCCTTCCTACAGAACCTCAGTCAGGGAAGCCACTCTCCCAGGTACGGTGACTGGGTAGAATGTATCTTGTCTGTGTTACAAATGCCTCTCAATATAGCAGACTATTAAAGCAGATTTCCATTAATCACAAACATCTGAGATTGTAAAATAATACAGCATTAAATGCTATCCTCTTTTAGCAAGCTTGTGGTCTAGTTTGACTATAGGTGGCACGCAGGAAAACATGGAAATGGAAATGTCTCATTGTGAGCCAGACTTTAAGAGATCCAAAACAAACAAACAAAAAAAACTAAGATGAGGATATAAGAAGGGACAGGAGGCATTTAGAGAGGAGAGATATATATCTTTTGGAGGAGATTCATCATTGGTTAGAAGACTTGATGATCTCTCAGATTTATTCCTGCTCTGAAATTCTTCATTTCAATTACCTTATACGGAATGTTCTGTGTTCTTTATGGCCACATAGTGGCCGATTAAAGTTTCATGGCTTCCTGTGTGAATGAGCTAGATTACCTTGGCGTCCGTGTAGGGGCGGCTCTCCAGGTTGACGACTGCTGCCAATAAAACACTTTAAGGTTGTGGACACACGGAGGAATAAGGAAAGTATTGTCTTTTGAGGAACAAAGACCATTATCCCCATACTCATTTTCATTATCTTTTCTCTGTGGTTAGAGCCCAAATAGTCATGTTCAGCCATCTATTTGGAGAACTGGAGACTTTGGTTTTGTAGGGAATTTGATATATGGAGGCAGGCATTTCACGTGTGTGCCTTATAGTTATATAGTGAGCCTAGATTTCACCCTGCATAAGAAATCTTTTTATTTTCTTAATTTTGCTCCGCATTACCCTGTGACCCACTAGTATTCTGAGTCATAATTGGGTTAGTTCTTGGGAATTAGGTTTTAATCATTAACTAGGCACTGCTCTTGAAATCACTAGTTAGCTTTCCAGTACCTCGGCTAGATTTATTTATTTATTTGGTGTTGTTATTTGTTTGGTTTTCTGGGGTCGAGGCTAATATTCAGAGGACATTACTTTTTCTGAGTTGATAACATTACTTTGCAAATCAGTTTCAAGCTTTCTCAAATGATTTTTCATCTTGATTCTTCTTTCCTTGTTTTTAAATTTTTGTTTTGTTTTATCTGACAGGTCTCTTCTCCCATGCGTGGTGGCACCAACCCCTTTCCTCACATTGCTTTGTATTATGTATCTTTCCCACAGCTATGTTAGTAGGTTGTTTAATTATCCATTTTATATTCTGCTCGATTTTCTAAGATGATCTCCCAGACTTGTCTAAGTTCTATGGTTAGGGTGCTAATTGCTTATGATGTGGCATTCAGTCCTTTTAATATGACAAGAGACAGTTGACCCATCTCATTTAATTCAGTTATCATAGCTGGCATTATAAATAAAGGTGTGGAAATACACTCATCTGGGCTGAATAGGTGAACATCACTCTGGCAATCTACTGGGAAATTACCATTTTGGGCCTTCCAGGATCTTTTAGTTCCAGTGCCATAGGCAAAAACAGGGTCCTCCAGTGACATTAGCTAGAACATGAGAAAAATCCTGTTGCCCACACAGCAATAACCTTATGGTGTGCACATTGGTGTAAGATATGCCAGTTATCTTACAATTTCAGGCAAGGTATGACTTCAGTTGACACAGGAGGCAGAGCATCCTGAGAACTTTTCACATTCTTCTCCAAGGGTAAATGTTTTAAGGCAGACAGAAAACATACCTCTTTCTTTGTCTGTCTCACTGGTTCTCACCCATACAAGTCCTGAGAGGTGAGATTGTTTTGGTTGTGATGGAACAATGTGTAGTTTCTGAACACTTCTACTAGAGTAAAGATTCTTATTAAACAAGATGTACACACTGGATCTATAGGAGTTCCTATAGGAGTTCCTGCAGGAGTTCCTCCTGCAAGACAAAAGTCAGACACAAACTTTGTTGTCTCATTGAAAGGGCATTCTATCTTAGCCCTTTCCCCAAGGTAGAGACAAAGGTGTTATGAGGCAGAGAAATATGTGGCTTGCAACCATTTCTTTGCCCCCAGGTGTGAAATAAGAAGTGTCAGGTTCTGGTAGGGTCTAATTCAACTGTGATGAGTCAAAGTCTTAAGTTCCAGTTGTTTTAACTGTTGCGAGAGGTAAAAAGCAAGATCTTTATGTATGATACAACCAGGTTGAGCATATGGTCATTCTTCATTCTTTTCACCAGACCTTCAGTAGCCTGTAGTTCAGAGTTACCATCTGTGTTTAATTCAGGAAGGCAAAGGATGCTGTCCCATATCCATAGTAATTACTGCTTTTTCTATAACAAGTCTATCTCCTATAAAGAGAGGAGTGAAGGCTTTGGGGAATTACAAGAAAGATATGAGAAAATTGTCAATTTCCCTTATTGTGAGAGTTGAGAGAAAATTATGTGAGCAATTTTCCAGAGACTCCCTTAATACTTTCAGACTTGGGGATCAAGAATTTAGGACTTGAGAGAAACATGGGTAGCTTCTCTCCTGGTTTTCAATAGTCATAAGAACTTATCTCCTGGCCTTTAATATTCAAGGCACTTGGGGAATTTCAGGCAGTAAGCAAGCTGAGAGTCCAAGGGAATTCAGATTCCCTGAGGCCTTAACCTCTGGAGACAGGCGAGTCTCCAGTAGCTATCCCTGTATGTCAGGCGAGGCTTGTCTGACAGAGTGCACCATTCAACTAGAATTGCTGTCTTTACTTTTTCTTCTTTTTCCTGCTTTAATAATAAAAGACCAATATGGCTTCCTTTCCGAGGTTTTTTGAATTAGGATCAGGGCCTAGAGAAATTTTTGCAAGTTGCTCCTAATGTCTGGAGCCATTTGAGTAATGAATTTACACTTTAAAATAATTTGGCCCTCTGAAGAGTCAGGTAAAATTTTAATGCCTTTCTAGGTCACTTACGAAAAGCTAGGGGATTCGTCCTGCTCCTCAGTGATAGAAGGCAGCTGAGGACAATTCTCAGAGTCCCCCTAAGGATCTTCCAAGGTGCCTGATTCTCTGTGGGTTACTTGGTCTTTTTCAGGGGACATATTGCTGTGTGTTACAAGTCACTCCACCGTTGAGTTTTTCTGAAGGCTTCCTTCCTTTTGCAAGAGCTAAGGAAATTTCACTTCCAAATAGAACTACTTGGTACAAAGAGTATTTTGAATTGAAGGCCCTTCCATATCAGAACACATATGGAAAGGATATTCCCTTTCATCTACAAAGAACCTGACTGACTGAACCAAATGATTAAAGAGGGGAAAGTGACTTACTTTCCACCCTCTGAATGCTAGCGGACCTGGCTCAAATCATTTAAAACACCTTTCCTGTCTCTTGGGTTAATTCAGATGTCTAGCTGCTTCTGCCTTGCCTTTCATTCACTCTCTCTACCAACCTGTACTTCACATTTTCCCTCTCCCTTCTAAAAGGCAAGTACAAAGGTATCATTGAGACACTGGGTAATCGTGCTCATGATTCTTCCGTGGTGCATGGCACATGGACACAAGCATGTGTTTTATTAATCTGCCCCAATTGTGAGTCCATCTTTCAGCAAACATTTGAGAAAAATGTAATTTTCTCTTCACCTCTGCACTTTCGTTTAAGGCCAATCTTTGGTCAGCAACATTGTACTTTTCCAAGAGAGGTCAAAGCTGTCTTAACTCTGTGAAGAACTTAACTAAGGATCAGAATTACATGAATAGTTTCCCAAACTACTTTCAACTTGTTTCACTTTAGCTACAGAGAATGAGGTATAGATGTGAGGAGATTTTACATACCATGCGTGCAGGCTTGTGGGAAATCTGTGGCACTGGGTTATTTCCAGGCTCCTTCTCCCCTTAAAGTGCTAAAGAAGGTGGAGGAGATGTGGTTAGCAGTGTCTCCCTTGGGAATTTCTGACTAGTCCCTAGAGACTATCTCAGCTGAAAGAGGTATTTTCCCTTCTGCAAAAAAAGTCAACCTTGGAAGATAGCTAAGGATGTCCTAGGGTGGCTGTTGGTAGCCTTGGGGGAATTGAGTTAGCACTGAGCTTTCCTATACAGGAAAATTAGGCATTACTTTCTTAGAAGCTCCAGTCCTTGTGAACTGCATCCTGGCCTCCTAGAGGGCTCCCAACACTTGAGGTGGTTTTCTCCATCTATGAGAGAAGGCACAGACCATATTTAAAGGAGATGGCTGATTGGCAGCCGGTGATCCCCATCTGGTCATCTTCCCTCTTCTTGTTCTGCCCTTGGGGCCTAACTAGAGATCTGGCCAGAGGTGCAGTCATAATGGAGCTCTGACCCAGACTGAGAACTAGAGATCTGACCCAGATGGAGAACTAGAGATCCACCGTAGATAGCAAGGCTCGTGCGCTCCAGCCATGGGGCATTCCCATTGTGGGCTGTAGGAATTTACTCTTTTCATAGGCTGGAGGAGTCTACTGAGAGGCATGGCCCCACCCCCCCCACACACACAGTATGTCTCTTGCCCAAATTTAGTCATGCTTATTGACCTAGCGATTTTCACTTACTGGCTTTCGTTGTTCCACAAGGCACAGGGAGAAATTTCAGGTTGGCCAGATGCAAGGACACTGCTGGTGCTACCTTTAATTAACCTGACTGGATCTGAGTCTCTATTCAAGTTATAGAGAAGGAGATTTTCATCCATTTTTCCCCAGTTTCATTATACTTCTGTAGAGTCTTTATACCAAATTCCCAGTAACTTCTGTGTTTGAACTATTGATAAAGCCATCGTAGATGGTGAGAAGGTGTTCCAGGGAGGCATTCCCTGGACTGTTGCTTCCAATGCTCCATTATGAACAAGGCTTTGTTACTGATAGACAGGTTTCTTCTTTCTTTTATCTTTTTTTTTTAACCTCTTCAGAGTTCTAAGAAACATATATTCCAAGTATGTTTCTCTCCAAAAAATCATAGAGTTGATAGAAATATCTTAAATAGGAGATATTTTAAAATCACAGTGGCAAGTTGGCCATTTAAAGACATTTCAATACTCCAGCAGTGATTTGAGCAGACACTTTAACCCCATAGTGGCAGGTCGAACATTTTTTCTAGTAAAAACATTTCCACCAGGTAGGTCACAACCAGCTGAGGTGTTCGATAACCCACCATGCCTCTGAACCTTTGCATTTACATGAATAAAACAGAGCACCTAAATAGGTTGCCCAGGGTCATTTTCTTTGCCTTTCCTCGTCTTGTACATTTGTGATCCTCCTTACCATTTTTGAAGATGGAGCTGTATTGTAGATTTTGAATGTGCTTGGACATCTAGATTTTGAATGTGCTTGGACCACAGAGTGGTGAATTGTGGGGGTAAATTCTCAGGGTGTCATCCATTGAGCTGGTTCCCTCTTACTATGTGCCTGAGTTTCTCTCTGAAGTCTGAAACTTCTGTGAGTGCTCAAAATGCAGAGTGATCAACTGTCATATGGGTTTCCTGGATAAACTACATTTTAATTTTCTATGGGGCCACTCTTGCCTCTGGTGTCACCCCTGGATTCTCCTGGGTGGACTCCTGGTCACCCACAGATGTCTTTCATCAGGGAGTAAAATGACCCTTTGCTTCACACTCCTCTCCTTTCTCTATCTATAACTCAGTTTAGCTTCTTCTGCAAACACACGGGAAAGACAATTGGAATTAACCAGGTTTGGCAGGAAAGGCAATGAAGACAATCCTTTAAAACACATTCAAAGCAGCTGAGAAACACCAGAGGAAGCCAGCACACACTTAACCATCACACAAGGAAGTCCCTTCCCAACATGTAGTCATTAGCAAGCAAAGCAGATGCTCACGCCACATGGAAAACACCTTAGGGAGCAAACTTGGCAATGGGGGTGAAATCTTGGAGACAGACTGTGGAGATGAGGAGCAAGAGAGGCCTGGGACCCTGGATACATGGGTCAACAGCAAAAGAGCTGGGAGAGTGACCCTCAGAGGAGTTTTGCCAGAAGACTTGCCAGTGTCATGGAGTCACACTGTTGTTGTGGACCCTACAATCTCTGACTAATGCTTCTGTTTGCTCTTTGACTCTCAACCAAAGAGAGATAACAGACACAGAATGGGTTCTGGAGCCTTCCAATGTTCCCTCATTCTCTGGTGCTCCTCTTCTGTGTTCCCTTTGGAAACAGAGCTGTGACCCTTGCAGGCACTGCAACTTTTGAAGGGGCCTCTAAGAGGGATTCGAAGGCTTCTATCCCAGTAGCATATCACCTGTGTCTTCAAGTTAGGCAGAAAAAGCTATTCACATGTAATGGCAGACAGGGGCGTGATTTTCAGTCTCTATAAAGAGGACTCAAGAGAAAGACAAGATAGAGTGTGGCAGTGGTTTCACTGCTTACCACAGTGGTTTCCTTTGACCTCCTCAAACCTCAAATCCCAGATGAGTTTTCCAAATGTATTGCTGAAATATCTATGCTGAGTTCTTGGTCTCAGGGTTTGAAGAATGAAAGCAGTCCATGTAAATAAGTGACATGATAAGAGTTTATTGACAGGGAAAGATTGAAAGATTGACCAGAAGAGGGGGAACAGAACCTACAACAGTGGAGGGGAGGAATCCAAGTGTGAAGCCCCTGAGTCTTCAGTATAAGGCTTTCAAAGCTGCTATTCCTATCCTGCAGGCTGGGGGTTTTGAGGGAGGATGGCACAATTAGCTAGAAGTCTGTAGGTAGAAAATTGATCTTAAACTTAGCTCAGTGATGTGGCCCTTGCAGTTTTTGGCTCAGGCCATGAGTTAGGGTGTTTGTTCCCTAGTCAAGGAGGAAACACACAGATGCTTTCAGCCTGCTTTTATGTATGAGGTTGCCTGAGAGATGACCTTTTTGCATCTAGAGATGGGGGTCTGTGATGAGACTGATTTCTGAGCTCACTCAGGCCTAGAAAGTGGAGGTCCCAGCCCAGCCCTGAGTGTGTAACCCTATAGCGCTCTAATGGAGCCTCTCTGTGACAGTTCCAACCTCACACTTGCACACATCATGGCTCTCATGGTGGGGGGTGAGGGTATCTCTGTGATGGTTCTTCCCCTGAGACAAATTTCTATATAAGACTCTTTTTTTTTAATGGTTTATGATGTATGCTTCTCTTTAATTTTCTCCTTGTTAATATTAGGATAATACTTTAAGTGACATAATAATGTTTGTAAAATACTTAACAGTTACAAAATTTTTAATACAATTTAGTGTCTATGACTGTTAATATTACGGGATCACAGTTCAAAAGATTCTTAAGTTAACATGGATATAAGCTGGGCAAAAGTAAGGATGCAGTTGGAATAAAGGAACTCCTTTTTGGAAGCTAATACCTTTCCTCTGGTGTGCTGGCCTCTTTTCACCTAAAAACTAGGACTCTGCCCAGAAATCTGTCATAGAATTTAAGAATAGAAAACAAGAGGAAGTTCTGGAACGTTTGGCATATGCAGAGCAGTTGATGGTGACGCTAAAAGATATTATCAGACAGAAAGATGTTGAACTGCAGCAGAAGGATCAGGTGTTACAGGTACTGTAAAAATATAGTATGGTAACAATTATTGTAACAATACAGGTATTGTTTTTGTCCTTGCAGAGCATTTGGTAAAGGACAGATGCACCATTCACTTAGATTTTTCTCTTTAGTTAGATTGTTAAAGATTCTGGTCCCTATTTCCCTAATACTATAACATGATGTCTATTGAACATAACTATTGTTATATCCTAGGTATGAATAGACATCTATATGTTAAACATAAAAAGCTTCAATAAAAAAATAAAAACCCTAAAACTCCATGCAAAAGCCAAGGTAACTGAATTAAATAAACACATCTGAAGGAGATCTGAAGACACAGCCAGGACTGTCCTTCCTACAAAACTTCACTCAGGGGAGCTACTCTCTCAGTATGGTGACTGGGTAGAATTTATATTGTTTCTGCCAAAAAGACTTCCCAATATAGCAGAATGGTAAAGAAGATCTCCATTAATCACAGACATTTTAAGTGGTAAAAGAATACAGCACTAAATGCAGTCCTTTCTTAGTGAGCTTTTAGTTCAGCTGGCGTATAGGCTGCACACAAGGAGAAGAAAAAGCTACAGAAAAGATGGACATGAAATGTTTTATTGTGATCCAGACTTTAGGAAAATGAAAAAACATTAACAAGGGGAAATAAGTACTGATAGGAGACATTTAGGGAGGAGATATATATATATCTTTAGGAGGAATTTCATCATTAGTTTGAAGATTAGATGGTCTCTAAGATTTATTCCTGCTCTGAAATTCTTCACTTCAATTACATTATACAGAATATTCTATGTCCTCTGTGGCTGTATAATGGCCAATTAAAGTTTCATGGGTTCCCATGTGAAGGATCTAGATTACCCTGGACTCCCTGTAGGGGCGGCTCTCTAGGTTTAGGACTGCTACTAAGAAAACAGTTGAAGGTTGTGGACACAAATAGAAATGAGGAAAGTATTGCCTTTTGAAGAATGGAGTATTATCTCAATACTCATCATCTTTCTTCTGTGGTTAAACCCCAAATACTCATATTTTGCCATCTATTTAGAGAAGTGGAGACTTTGATCTTGTAGAGAGTTTGAAATACGGAGGCAGGCATTTCACATGTGCACATTATAGTTGAGAGAGTTAACCAAGAATTCACCCTGCATAATATTATATCTTATATATCATGTGTATACACACACACACACACATATTTATTTATTTTTGCAAAAGAGTGTCAGTTGCCTTGGGGTTGAATGCATGGCATCATGGCTCACAGCATCCTCAAACTCTTGAGTTAAGTGATTTTCTTGCCTCAGCCTCCCTAGTATGTCAGACTCTAGGTGCCTGCCGCAATACCTGGCTACTTTTTTAGAGCTAAGGTAGGTCTTGAAATCCTGAGGTCAATCCTCTACCTCCTTCTGCCTCCTAGAGTGCTAAGATTATAGTCATGAGCCATGGTGCCCAGCCAAGAGATCTTTTTATTTTCTTAATTTTCCTCTGCATTACCCTTTAACCCACTAGTATTCTTCTTACTTATTTTTTTGAGACAGAGCCTCACTGTGTCACCCTCAGTAGAGTGCCATGGTGTCACACAGCTCACAGCAACTTCAAACTATTGGGCTTAAGCGATTCTCTTGCCTCAGCCTCCCAAGTAGCTGGGACTACCGGCGCCCAACACAACTCCTGGCTATTTTTTGGTTGTAGTTGTCATTGCTGTTTTAGCAGGCCTAGCCAGGGTTCGAACCTGCCCTCCCCGGTGTATGTGAATAGAGCCCTAACCACCGAGAAATTGGGCACTGAGACCCCAGTCGTGTTCTTATTCTCAATTTGCTTAGTTGTTTGGAAATAGGTTTTAGTCATTCAAGTAGGCACAACTCTTGGGGGCACTATTTAGCTTCCCAGGACCTTGGTTATTATTTGTTTGTGTTTATTTGTTTTTCCTTTTGTCAAGGCTAATGTTCAGAGGATATTACTTTTTCTGAGTTGATAATCTTATTGAACTTTGCAAAGCATATTTTAGAAGCCTTTTTAAAAATTGTTTAATTTTTTTATTCAGTCATAACTGTACATTTGTGGAGTATAATGTGATGATTTGATATACAACATGAAATGCTTAAATAAAACATTAATATAACTGTCACCTCATTTACGTATTTTTTGTGGTAAGACATTTATTGTTTACCCTTAGTTGTTTAGAAATGTACCCTTGCACCATGCACATTAGTCAAGATCCCCTCAAATGCCTTCTCTACTTCTGACAAACACCCTCTCCCTTCTCCCCTCTCCCCGCTCCTTCTCCCTTGTTAGACTTTATTTGTGTTTTATCAATCCTGAGAGAATGTTTAAGTGTTTTTATATTGGTTTCATAATAATGAGTACATTGGATACTTGTTCTCCATTCTTGAGTTACTTTACTAGGAAGGATGTCTTTCAGCTCCATCCAGGTAAACGTAAAAAATGTAAATTCTCCATCTGCCTTTATGGCTAAATACAATTACATGCTATACATATAGCACGATTTGTTGACCCATTCGTGGGTTGGGTGGGCATTTAGGCCATTTCCATGACTTGGCAATTATGAATTGGACTGCAGTAGACCTTTTGGTGCCAAAGTCTTTGATGTAAGATAATTTTTGTTCCTCTGGTAGATACCTAGTAATAGAATTGCAGGATGAAATGGAAGATCAACTTTTAGATCCCTGAGAATTTTCCATACTTCTTTCCAAAACGGATGTATTAGTTTCCAATCCTACCAGCACTATAGAAGTTTCCCTGCTCTCTACATCCACGCCAAGATCTTCAGTTTTGGAACTTTGTAATGTGGGTTAATCTTACTGGAATTAGGTGATTTCTCAAAGTGATCTTGATTCGCATTTCTCTGATGATTAAAGATGATGAGCATTTTTTATGTGTTTTTTGGTCATTTGCCTGCCATCTTCAGAGAACTTTCTGTTCAAGACTCTTGATCACATGGAAATAAGGTTGTTTGATCTTTTCTCATTGAGTAATTTGAGTTCTCTGTAGATTCTAGTTATCAAACCTTTGTCAGAATCATAACCTGAAAAAATCTCCCATTATGAAGGCTGTTTGCTTTACTTGTAGTGCCCTTAGCTATGCAGAAGCTTGTTAGCTTGATCAAATCCAAGTAATATATTTTTGTTGTTGCTTCGGTTGCCAGGGGGAGTCTTCCTCATAAAATATTTTACCAGGCAAATATCTTTAAGTGTTTTCCCTGTGCTCTCTTCTGGTGTTTTTACAGTGTTATGTCTTAAATTTAAATCTTTTATCCAACAAGAATCAGTTTTTGATAGTGGTGAGAGGTGTGGGTCCAATTTCAGTCTTCTGTAGGTCGCTAGCCAGCTTGCCCAGCACCATTTGGTAAATAGGGATTCTTTTTCCCAAATCATGTTTTTGTTAGGCTTGTCAAAAATCAAATGACCATATGTGGCTGGATTCATCTCTAGACTCTGTGTTCTATTCCATAGATCTACATCGTTTTTTGGCAGTTTTAGGCCAGGGCTGGGATTGAACCTGCCACCTCCAGCATGTGCTGCCAGCGCCTTACTCCTTGAGCCACAGACGCTGCCCCTACATCCTATTTTTATGCTAGTACTATGCTGTTTTGACCACTATTGATTTGTACTGTAAACTGAGATCTGGTAGTTTGATGCTTCCAGATTTGTTTTTATTTCTAAGCATTGTATTGGCTATTTGACCTTTTTTTGTGATTCCATATAAAACATAGTGCTATTTTTTCAAGTTCTTTAAAGTAGGACACTGGTGCTTTGATAGGGATTGCATTAAATCTGTAGATTACTTTGGGTAGTATGGGCATTTTAACAATGTTGATTCTTCCCAGCCATGAGCATGGTATGTCTTTCCATTTGTTAACATCTTCTGTTATTTCTTTTCTCAGACTTTCTTAATTTTCTTCATAAAGATTTTTAAATTCTTTGTTAAATAAATTCCCAAGATTTTCGTCTTTTTGGCACTACTGTTAAAGGGCTACTGTCCTTGATTATATCTTTGGCTTGACTATTGTTGGTATATAATGCACCACATAAATAAAATAAAAAACAAAGACCACATAATTCTATCAATTGATGCAGAAAAAGGTTTTGACAGTATCCAACATCCTGTCATGATTGGAACTCTTATGAAAGAAGGCTTAGATGGGACTTTTTTTTATACTGCTCGAGGCCATCTACAGCAAACCCACAGCCAACATTATATTGAATGGAGTAAAATTGAAAGCATTTCCACTCAGATCGGAAGGTAGACAAGGATGCCCATTGTCACCACTGCTACTCAAAATGGTACTAGAAGTTTTAGCCATCCCTATTAGGGAGGGGAATGGGATCAAGGGTATTCAAATAGGGTCAGAGGGGGTCAAACTCTTACTCTTTGCAGATGACATGATGTTATACCTGGAAAACTCAACTACAAAGCTCGTAGAGGTGATCAAGGAATACAGCAGTGTCTCGGGATACAAAATCAATACTTAAAAATTAGAATCTTATTTCAAATTATCTCTTCATCTCGATTATTCTTACCTTACTTTTTTTTTTTCTCTCTCTGACAGTTCTCTTCCACCACTGTGGTAGTACTAACCTCTCTCCCCATGTTGCTTTATTATTTCTAATTTTCTCATCATTGTGTTAGTAGGTTTTAAATGATCCACTTTAGTTTGCTTTTTAATTAATTTTTAGCTCTGAGAACTTTAGCCAGTTTTATGTTATAGCTCATTCCCTTCCTCTGTTAAATAAATGATGTCTAAATTCCAGAAATTAGCTATAGCAGCACTTTAACTAATTTAAATAAACCAAAATAAAGCTAGCTATTCTGTGGAGAATGTAATTGGAGAAATGTTAGCAATACTCATATGCTTGATTAACTATTATATGAAAGAGGGAAAGAAAGAATAAATATTATTCTTTGTACTTCCTGTAAAGAAGAATAGGTTCATTTTGGGAGGTCTAATTAAATACAAGGCAGAATCTCAGCAGAGAACGTCTCAGTCTAAGAGTTTTAAAAGAAATAGATTACTGAAAGATTTTTTTTTTCTCTGACTGGCTCTTTTCCAATGTTTTTCTGCTCACAGTTAGTTTCCTGAACTCTAGTCTTGATTCTTCAGTATAGCCTGGTTTTTCAAAAAAGTTTAGTCACGCATCACATTGATTGGTTTTTCCCTGAGACAAAAAGCCATCCAAATGGGAAACTCAGTGCCATGTTTCCCAAAGATCACTTCCCAGCATTTTCCTGATTTGGTTGCTCTCCAATCTTTTCAGATAACTTTTTCTCTGGATTAAGCACAGTTAATAGCTAATATCTGTGGAAGGATGGTTCTAATGAGAGCTGCATGGTCATATTGTAACTGGAAAACCAAAAGATTCCTTACTTGGGGTTAGGTCAGCTGATTCTTCTTGTTTTCCCCATTCTAATAAAAGTATAATTAAATGTCTATAATGGGAAAATTAGACCAAAAGATCAAATATATATTAATTGTAATTCTTGTAAAGAAATGACTTTATTTTCCACGTTTTCTGCATGAAAAGCATTGTACAGAAAGATAAGCGGAGAGAAAAATTAAACTCCAAGAGAAGGAGGAATGAATTAACTCTTTGGAAGCCCAGCTTATTCAGGCACAGGCAAACCAAGCTGCCCAAGTAGGGGTATAAGATCTTCATAAGCATTAGGTTAACAAATCACTAATTTACTAAATGACAAATATATTTTTCTTTTTTTTCCTCCCTCTTCTTCTTTCATTTCTTTCTCCCTCACTTGTTCATTCTCTCCCTTCTTTCCTTTCTCATTCCATTTTCTCTAGTAATTTTATTACCAGATACATTGGAATTACATTGTAATTTTTGATTGATATTTATAGTTAGGCCTCCAATTTCTGATTTCATGTTTTATTATTTCACAAGAGTTTTCTTGAAGTAGATAGTGTGTAGTGTTTGATATGTTCCCTTGTTTTGGTTTACTCTTTGGGTACTTCTGTCTTTCATATGTTTGATCTTTGATTATCTTCAGTAGTTGACCACTTTCTCTAGGTTCATTTTATCTTCTTTTTATCAAATTTTCATTTAAAATCTCTTTTTTAGTTTTATTTAACTTAACTCGTTCTATTTCTCTTTACTTTCATTTTCACTCTTCATCTTCTTGTCTAAAAGTGTTGTTCATAGCAAATTTTTATGAGCTCAGTCACTTCATTTCTGAGTTTTAAACTTCTGATTCATGTTTTTTCTCATGTCCTGTAATTTTTTAGATATTAAAAAATTCTTTTGTAATAATTATCGTTTTTACTTTGTTGATATCCTTCTGGGATGCACTTATTACATGTAAACTCCTTAGTCTTTTTTCTTTAAATTGTAAAGAAAATGAATTGATCTCTTGTGGATGGTGAGAACCCCATGGCCAAGTGGGGGAGTCACCTGGTGAGGGTCTTCTCTCTGTGGTGCTCCAAAGTGGTGTGGGCATCACAGAGTGAGGGGGGGGTGACCGTGCTAATTTGCTGGCTCAAGTCTCTTTTCCTCTTCTCATAGGGCCACCAGTTCCCCTCCTATGGTACCCATTAATACATTCCTCCATTAAGCATGAATGAATTAATCCATTCCTGAGGGCAGAGACTTACAATCCAGTCGTGTCTTAAAACCCCTCCCCCACCCCCTGGTGTTGCCACATGGGGAATTATTAAGTTTGCACAAGAGTTTTGGAGGGTGCCTGCAAACCACAGCATTCCACCCCTGGCCCTCTAAAACTCCTGCCCTTCTCATGTACAAATGCATTCTTTTCATTCTCATAGTCCCAAACTATTAAGTCAGCCCAGCACTGAGTGGAAAGTACAAAGTCTTATCTTTGAGCCTATGAAATCCACGTAAGTCATGTCCTTCCAAGTTACAATGAGGGCCATGCATAGGGTATATGTTCATATTTGAAAGGGAGAAATAGGAAAGAAGAAAGGGCTGGGAGGCCCCAGCATGTCTGAAACATAAGAGAGGAGACATTGGGTCTTAAGAACCCAGAGTTATCTCCTTTGACTCTATGTCCAACCTCCTCTGCACACTGTGTGGGGATTGGGTCACTAAAGCCTTGAGCAGTCCTGTTCCTGTAGCTTTGCTCTGCCTTGTCTAGGCAGCTCTCCAAGGTTAGCCTTGCATACTGGTAGGTCTGTGGTTGTGAAGTCCTGGTGGCAGTCCTGCTACCATGGTTCCAGTAGCTATTACCCTAGTGGCTTTGTACTCACAGTTATACTGGGCATTTCCTTGATAGGGATACCTTGTGGCAGTTCCAATCCCACACTTTCACTCAGCATGACTTTTGTGGGTGTTCTCTATAATTGTTCTTTCTCTGAGACTAACCTGTCTTGGCTGTCCTGCATTCTAGGTCACATTTTGAGAATTTTCTAGCCTTCACACCTTGCTTTCTACAACCCTGCAGAATTAGCACCACATGGACCATGGACTCTGCCAAAGGATTTTTTTTTTTTTTTTGTATCATTGGGGATTCATCGAGGGTACACAGAACAAGGTTATGTTGGTTACATTTGTTAGATAAGGACCCTCTTATGACTGTGTCCTGCTCCCCAAATGTATACCACACCCCTTCCCACCTTCCCCTTCTCTGCCAAGGGTTTTATAACTCACATCTTTTGGAGTTGTTGTATGCATGCATCTGGAGCCAACTGCACCACTGCTATACCAGACAGTGGTAGGGAGAAGCATCCTGAGATGGTTCAGGGAAGTGTTCTCCTTAGGCTAAATCCCAGAAACCATTCTGTCCTCCTCATTCTTTGGGCATATCATGGGAGGGCAGCCTGAAAAGTTTCTGAAGTGCCTTCAAGGCCTTTGCTGTTTCCTTGACTATTAGCATCTGGCTGTCTTTTAGCCATGCTAATCTCTTTAGCAAATGGTGACTTCGTAGTCTTCGATTCTTCTATTGAAACTGTTCTATCATTTTCTACCAGCTTCCAATTTTTTTCTCATTTCCGTTTTCTCCAGTACATCACTGTACGCACTTGGAAGTACTCATGCAGCAGCTTTGAAATTAAATTTTTAATCTGTCTTGGCCATCCTGAAATTTGCTGCTTAGAAATTTCTTCTACCAGATACTCTGGTTCATCACTCTCAAATCCAGCCTTCCACAAAGTCCTCAAGTGTGGTTTATCCAAGTTCACTTCCAGCTTATAGCAAGAATGGCTTCAACTCCAGTTTCCAATACCTTTTCCTCTGTTCGATCAGAATGACTTTCACTGCCGATATTTCTATCAGCATTCTGGTCATGACCACTTAGCCAATCTGTAGGGAGTGCCAAACTCTTGTCTTCTCGGCCTTCGCCAGAATCTAGGATTTCTCTAGCCAGCTCCTCCATATTCTTCTAGCCTCTGTCTATTACCCAATACCAAAGCCACGTCCACATTTTTAGATATTTATTACAGCAACAACCCACTTCTCAGTGCCTATTTTCTGTATTAGTGTGTTTTCCATTGGTTGTAACAGAATACCTGAAACTGGGTAGTTTAAAAAGAAAAGAAATTTATTGTTTACAGTTATGGAGGTTAAGTCCAGGGTCAAGGGGCCATCAGGGGAGAGTCATCTTGCTGGTGGGGATCCGTAGTATCCCCAGGAGGTGCAGAGCATCACAGGATGAAGGGCTGAGAGTGTTAACATGCTACTTTGGGTTTTTATAGTAACTTTATATGAGATTCAACCTTGATCTATTTCTGTTCCTTACTTTGGTACAAACTTGTTTTTCTAAACTTTTAGAAGGAAAGTGGACTCAGGGAAGCTTCTTTTCTTTTCTTTTAAGGAAGTTGTATTGTGAAACACAAAGGAAGTCTTTTCTTATCCGACTTCCTTCTTTTCTTGTTTAATTTTTGAGTTGTTTTTTAATACATGGGAGCTGGATTTTTGAGATTCTCTGATTTCTCTTGCTCTTTACTTTTGTCTCTACCAGCTAGCACTGTTCCATATTAATAGGTTTGCTTAGGTGTACATTAATGCATTTATGGAGTACAATGTGCTGATTTTTGATACAATTTGGAATGCTTACATCACACTTATTTTTGAACTGGAAAAATAATTAAATTGTAACTGAAAGAATAAATGTTTATATTTCAGTTTAATTATCAATTATGATTAATATTTGTATCAACTGTTACTCATCCTGTCTGAATTATGTATTCTAATAAACACATCACAATTTAAATAAGAGTATAGAAAAAAATTATTTGACGGGACTCAACCCATTGATACCAACTCCTGTACACTTGTTACTTGCACAGCTCCTGAATAGCGTCTTACATGATGCAGCAGATAAAGTGAAAAATAATCATTCCAAAACGAAGTTGTATTTAATGGAAAAATAATATGTTGTTTTAAAAGTTAAATTAATTAATATTAAAAATTAATTTTTATTTTCCACTACGTATACTTCAAGCCCTCTATAGCCAGCTGTGGTTACTTGACACTGAATTATATAGCATGCACACAGATGTTCTCTTTCTTCTGTCTGTTTTATTGTTATCTTACTTAATTTTCCTCTTAGCATGGGAGCCCTGATGGGTCAGTTTTGAGAATTTGAGGGACTAGATTGCTCTAGCTCTTTGAGTTCTTCCTAAAGTGGACTTCTTGCATGTAGCCAGAATCAGAGAATGAGAAAGTTCTGCTGCCATTCTCAAATCAAATCAGCCAACTGTGCATTCCAATAATTACATTGGCTATTTGGGGGTTTTCCTGTTCTCACAGCCATCAGATTCCACTATCCCTGCCTTCTTTTTCTTCTACAGATTTTAACACCATGTAAGTATTATGGATTTTGATGCTTTGTTCCTACTTGATTATATTTCAGGGTTTATAGGACCAGCCACCTAAGTTTATTATAAATGTTTTCAATGTTTTTTTTGTTTTTTTTTTTTTTTGGTTTTACTATCTGGCTGTTCTGTCACCTATGTGAAGATTCAGAAAAATTGAAAAGTTTCTGCTACTGCTTCTGTTTTCCCTTGACCAATAAATTTTGATGACTACTTTCTGAAAACCAAAGTGCATGTGATTCACTTTCATATTATATGGAAAGTGGAAGGAAGATAGGTTCTTAGGGCAAACAAGAAAGGGAGGTGAAAGAATTAAGAGTGCTAATTTTTGTGCTTAATTAAATTGTTTTTCATTTTATGCCTTCAGTTTAATAAGACTTCTGCAGAGAAGGAAAAATTTGTGAGGCTAAAGCAACAGCTCCAGGAGAACGAGGACCTTATTAATACTTTGCAAGCCCAGCTCATCCAGACACAGGCAGAACAAGCTACGCAGGTAAGTGTGGAGAATATCTTGTAAAATTAGGATAAAAAACCATGAAGTTCAGTGGATTAGGGCATGATTACTAATCAGTAATTCAGTAAGTCACTTTTTAAAGTCTTAGTAGATTAAAAAAAAAAAGCGTATTACAGTAGTAATGAGAAGGGTGGGTAGTAGAAGAAATCAGCAGAATTGTGGTAGGTAATTTTGTCATTAGGGAACACCAGCAAACCTCCAAAAGTAGTGTTTATCTTGATGAATTTGTTACAGCCTAATTGGTGGGTGTTTCTTAGTTCAACAGGTCCATCAATGATTCACCCCCCCACCTACATATTTTTTGTTTTGTGAATGCTTTTGTATCATGAAAGATTTTTTTCTGAAGTACTTTAGCACAAAGCTATTCTTACTCATCAGGAGTTTACTTTATTGGTCACTTGTAGTATTAGTGGTACCTTCTGTATGTGGATGGCATACTGCTATGTGTATAGTTAAAATTGAATCCTGAAGTCCTTAATCTTACCTATTAGCTTTCATTATGTCCTTTTTCTGCATAAGGACCATGTACACTATGGGATGGAGAAATAGAAAATTTGGCTTTTACAAATTAGATGCTTAAAATATGGAAAAACCAGGATATATAAATATGTTAACAGAACCATCATAATGTGAGTCATTATGAATGTCAAAGCAAGCAGCAATACAAAGTATTTTAAGAGGTAAAAGAGGTTATTGTGAGTGTCACGGTCAAGGAAGCTTACCTGGAAAGATGGGATAGAGGGAAAACCATGATGGGCAGAATACATTCTAGCTAGGGAAGGTATTTCAGTCATGTGGCAAATACAAAGTCTCAGGAAAGGAAAACAATATGTGACACTTACAGGAAATTATAGTAGATGTGTTCGATTAATGAAAGACTGCATGTTTACACACTTGAAACACAAGATTCCAAATTCATAATCAGGAGGTCAGAATTCAGATCATCAACGATTTGAAGATTTTTTTTTTTTCAACTCTCAGAAAGGAGAGTCCAGGTCAATTCGAGGCATCAGAAAATGAGTAATTAGCAATAGTTGAAGGACCACTGCAAAATAGGCGAGCTAAGAGCTGGGCAGCATGTTCAACCATCCATCTTAAGGAAATAAATCGGTGCACATGTACAGAGACACACACATACACACACACAACTTAAAAACTGATGGCAGCATTAATACTAATCAGCTTGTCATCAGTCAATTTCTTTTCATTTCATTCTGTTAAAATCTAGTTAAAATGAGCATGATCTAAAAGCATGTAAGAATGACAGGTGAAAATATCTGGGGAGGTGGTGTGGGTTTGGAAGCACTTCCAATTCTCTGAGAGAATCATTCTTTGAATACAAGATTAGAGGATAGATTTCAATTTCCAGTTTTAGACCTTCTTGAATAAAAGATACATTAATTTGAATTTTTCTCTTATACAACATGAAAAGTTCACTGAATTTTAGAGCTTGAGTATGATAGTGAAAGATGTTTCTGGGATTTAACAGAAATCTTACTTTACTTTGTATGTTTATTATATTAATCTTTTTAGAACTTAGAAAATATACTTTCACTATTTCTTGTAATATATATTATGGTTACTAGAATATATATACCTTGTGGAGACATATCTTGCTCTATTTCCTAGGCTAGAGGTTAGTAGTGTCATCATACCTCGGGCTGAAGTGATACTCTTGCCTCAACCTTTCAAGTAGCTGAAATTACAGGCACATGCTACCACATCCAGATGATTTTACTAATATTGTAGAGACAGGGTCATACTGTGTAGTTCAGGCTGTTCTTGAACTGGCCTCAAGCCATCCTCACATCTTGGCCTCCAAAGTGCTAGCTTTGTAGACATAAGCTCTCATGCCTTGCCAGAAAATATATTTTTTAATCAAAATTTATGTTTAGGCTGACTTCTGAATTTAAAAACAGGTTTGCTATTAGATTGGAAAGTTGCTGTGAGGCCTATCTCTCTTAAAGCAGTCTCCTTGACATTCAAAATGTCATTTAGAGAAAGCTACGGTCTATCCATTCTCAGTGTCTATCTTTAAAAATTAGTCTGAGAGTTTTGTTTGTGCAATATTTGGGGAGCGTAACTTGTATAGTGTCTCTGGTATGTACTTTGAGTTCCATGCAACAGGTGTTCCTAGAGAAAGACACCAGCTTTGAAACACAAGTTCATCTTCATGAAGATGATTTGTTTCTCTTAGTAACCCAGGCAGATGTGGAAACAAAAATGCAGCAGTTAGTTGCTAAAACTCAGTAGAATGACCACCGTTTTGGTTAGTTAAATCATCACAGCCACTTATTTACTTTTACCCACTGCTCTTCACTTGGTCTAAGTGTGCTCCTCATTGGCTTCTTTGTGATGTACTTCTTATCCCTTTTTCTGTTGTTTGTTGAGACAGTCTCACTCTTTTCCCTGGGTAGAGTTCCATGGTATTAGCCTAGTTCATAGCAACCTCAAACTCTTGGGCTTCCATGATTCTTCTTCCTCAGCTCCCTAAGTAGCTGGGACTACAGGCATCATGTCCAGGTATCTTCTCCATTTTGAATAGAGAAGGAGTCTCCCTCTTGCTTAGGCTGGTCTTGAACTCCTAAGCTCAACCAGTCCACTTGCTCTGGCATCCCAGAGTGCTGGCATCACAGACATAAACCAGCTTTGAATGACCATGGTCATCTTTTCTTCTCTGTACCTTCCCTTATACTCCACTAATCAGGTAGATTGTGCTCAGAAGCTGAGGTTAGTCGGTGAATGTATACAGTAGTCAGAAATTGGTTTCTTTTTAGTCTGCTGATTTTAAAATTGCATTAAACTCCAATCCAAGTGTTTTCCCTGCACTCTCTTCTAGTATTTACATAGTTTCATGTCTTAAGTTTAAATCTTTTATCCAGCGAGAATCAATTTTTGTTAATGGTGAAAGGTGGGGGTCCAGTTTCAGTCTCTACAGGTTGCCAGCCAGTTTTACCCAGCACCATTTGTTAAATAGGGAATATTTCCCCCACTGAATGATTTTGATGGGCTTATCAAATATCAAATGACAACAAGCAACTGGGTTCATCTCTTGATTCTCTGTTTTCTTCCATAAATCTACCTCTCTGTTTTTGTGCCAGTACCATGCTGTTTGATCACTATAGATTAGATTTATAGTATAGCCTGAAGTCTGGTAAAGTGATACCTCCTGATTTGTTTTTATTTCTGAGTAATATATTGCCTATTCAAGGTTTTTTTCTGATTCCATATAAAACGAAGCACTATTTTTTTCAAGCTCTTTAAAGTAGGACAATGTTTTTTTTTTTTTTAATAGGGATTGCATTAAATATGTAGATTGCTTTCGGTAATGTGGACATTTTAACAGTGTTGCTTCCTCTCAGCCATGAGCATAGTATGTTTTTCCCTTTGTTACCATCTTCAGCTATTTATTTTTTCAGAGTTTCATAATTCTCTTTATAGGGTTTTTCCACAACCTTTGTTAGATAAATTCTCAGATATTTCATCTCCTTTGGTCCAAGGAAGAGGGTTACTTTATGAGGAGGATCCCCTGGGCAATTGAAGCAATACCAAAGATATGTTACTGGGATCTGATCAAACTAAAAAGCTTTTGCACAGCCAAGAGCGCAGTTAGTAAAGCAAACAGAAAACCTATAGGATGAGAGAAGACTTTTGCAGGTTATGCTTCCGACAAAGGTCTGATAACTTGAATCCATAGAACTCAAGCTGATCAATAAGAAAAGAACAGATAACCCCATTTCTATGTGGGCAAGAGACTTGAACAGACACTTCTGTGAAGAAGATAGGTGTATGGCCCATAAATATATGGAAAAATGTTCATCATCTTTAATCATCAGAGAAATACAAATAAAAATCACTTTGAGATATCATCTAACTCCAGTAAGATTAGCCCACATACAAAATCCCAAAACTACAGATGCTGGTGTGATGTGGGGAGAAGGGAACACTTCTACAGTGCTGGTGGGAATGCAAGGTAATACGACTTTCTTGGAAAGAAGTTTGGAGAATAGCCAAAGAACTAAAAGTAGACCTATCATTCGATCCTGCAATTCTTCAACTAGTTATACACCCAGATGACCAAAAATCATTTTACAACAAAGACATTTGCACCAGAATATTTATTGTAGCTCAATTCATAATTGCCAAGACATGAAAATAGCCGTGGTGTCCATGAACACATGAATGGTTTAACAAATGGTGTTATATGTACACCATGGAATACTATGCATCCATAAAAAAGATGGTGACTTCACATCTTCTATGTTTGCCTAGGTGAACCTGGAACATATTCTTCTTAGCAAAGTATCTCATGAATGGAAAAAAAAGTATCTAGTGTACTCAATCCTACTATGAAATCCATATAGTAGCACCTACACATTCATATGAATGGTAAAAGAAAGTAGAAGGGGAGAGAGAAAGGAGGGGTTGGGGGAGACAGGAGGAGGGAGGGTACTTGGCAGGACCTCACCTAATGTGCATGATTCAATAGTCATTTCAAAACTATTAAGAAAAGATTATGATTGTGACAGATGTGTTAATCAGTTTAATGTAGCATTTCATATTGTTTATCAATTCAGTACACTGAACCACATAAATGCATTAGTGTATAGAGTTATCATTTAATAAAAAAATAAAAAAATTAAAATAAATAAAGATCAAATTCAAAATTCCAAATCAATGAAGTCAGTTTTAAAATAAAAATAATATTTTCAGAAAATCCACTACCATTGCCACACACTGCACCAGCTACCCTCTGCCAGCATGAAAATACTGCTCCACTGCTCCAAACCTCATCTTGGGGTACTGAAGTCTCCTTCTGCCTTCTTGCACCCCTGAAGGGATGTTTCTGGGCAGGGACCACCAGCCAGAGGTGCCTGGAATCCTTTCTCCCCAATCTCACCATAAGCAGCTGCAAAGAAGTTGTCTCTAGTCCACCATCTTGCTTCACCTCGCCCTGGAGAAGACATTTTGTAAATTTTTTGTTGCTGCTATATGGGCCGCTTGGCATGCAGCTGTCCCACTCTTTAATGTGTCATATTCAACATTCAGAAATTTAAGTGTCTATATCTACATGACATTTTGAACATTTTGAAAGGTACTCAGTAAATAGTGCTCATCTTTTAACTCATTTTGTGTAACATATTTTTATGTCAGAAATTGATGAAGAGGAAGATCGAAGAATATGAGGAACTCCTGTTGGGCCGTGATAAAGTTATTGACCTGCTGCAAAAGGAGCTGACTGCTGCTGAACAGAGAAGCCAGGTATTGCCTTCTGATCTTTATCACCTACCTGAAGAATGTTCATTTTCACTTTTATTTGCCTGGCAATGAGTCTAAAAGCCTATTTTAAGCCATTGGAGAATTGATGCCATTTATTCATTTGTTTAAATGATGATGATGATACAGAATAATGATGAGTAAGGCAAATATAGTCCCCTTAGGTCTAGGGCCCTAGTTTCTCTAGAATGTCCTATGGGTTGAGCATCCCTAATCTGAAAATCCCAAATCCTAAATGCTCCAAAATCTGACACTTTTTGAGCACTGACATGACACCCCAAGTGAAGAATTTCTCACATAGGTACTTAACACAAACATGGTTTCATGCAAAAATTATTAAATATATAAAATTACATTTCATGTATGTGTATAAGAAATACAAGTCAATTTTGTGTTTAGACTTGGGTCCCATCCCCAAGATACTTCATATAAATGCAAATATTCCAAAATCCAAAAAAATTCAAAATTCAAAAACAGTTCTGGTTAGGAGCATTTAAAAACACTTAAAAATGGTCAAATCTAATGGATATCTTCTAATTCTTACCTGTATTGCACCTTTCTGCCATATTTCCTGGTGCTGATCACGTATTCCTTGATGCTTTCCATTCACTTGACTACTAGAACATTGCAATTCTCTTGATTCTCTTCCTCTGTATCTGGGGATTTTCCACTATTTGCTTTTACTTCAGACTTCCTGCCCATTAAATAATGTTTCTCAGCATAGCAATGTCAGCCCAGTATTATTCTCACTGATACATTCTCTCACCCTCCATTAAGGTAAATATAAAATTACATCCCTTCATATGAATGTCTCCCTAATATTCATCTCCCTAATCTATTTGGTTTATATCCAGTTCCTATTGACATATGGGTGTTCCACAAACACCTCAAACTCAACAAGTGAAAAACAAAATTCTTCCCTGCTTAAAAACCTATCATGTTTTTTTTCTTTTCTTTTTTTTTTTTTTTTTTTTTTTGCCAGTTGCTGGGTTTGAACCCACCACCTCCGGCCTACCCTTTTGAGCCACAGGCGCCATCCAAAATCTAATCATGGTTTATCATATTTCTTTGTTACTTTATGGTTCAGTCATAAGAATAACACTTGTCAGGATTTCTTATTTCCTTCATGTTCTTTAACTCCTATAATTAATTATCAAGTTCTACTGATTTTACCTCTTAAATAATTCTTCAAGTTGTCCTCTTCTCTTTGTCAGTACTGTCAGTGCCCTAGTTATGGTCAGGCAGATCTTTGTATAGACAGTGCTTCCTGACGAATTTTTGTCTTCCTCTGTTCTGTCTCCTACCCCACATATCATTTATGTGGCAATTATAGGGCTATATCCAAAAATACAATCTGACGTCACAAGGCTCCCCATTAGTTAGAAGAGAAAATTTCAACTGCTATGACAACATGGTATATCAATATTCTTATGATTTATTTGGCTTATGACTGTTTTTCCAGCTTTCTGTCTTGCCTTTCCTTGCTAGAGCTTTACCCACTAACATTCGAAAACTATATAGATAACTATGTTTTTCTAACTTCCATATTTTTTTGTGGCTTGTTTCTCAGCTTAAAATACCCTTTTAAATGTGCACTTGCCTGGCTGATTCCTCATTATTTAAATCTCAGATGAGGTGGCTCTTCATTTATGAAGGATTCCCTAACCCTTCTTTCTTCTCTGCTCCTGCTAATTTCTTGTAAATATCTGTCTCATACCCTCAGCAGGTTTGTTTTATGTTTATATGTTCCAGTGTTGCTGAAATCAGTTTTTTAAGAGTGCCTGCCTTCATTCGTTCACTCAGTATTTACTGAGTACCACTCTATGCCATATGTGTGCTAGGTGTTGGAGAAGAAAAAGGGTAATACAGACACAGTCACTTCCATTATGGAACGTATTTGGTAGTGCAGAAATACATATATATGAGCACACTGTCAAAAGTGTCAAGAACCAAAAATATAGAATCTCATGCAATTGATGTTTTCACTGTGAGTGCCTGGTTCCATCCTTCACCTATAAGAAGCACTTCACTATGGTTATTAAGTGAAATAGGCTATTTATACTTCATCAGGATTTGTGCTTTTTCTTAGATTGTCTCTCAGTAGTTACAGCAGGTGGAAGCTGAATGTTGTAGTACTTTAAGAAATACCATGGAAACAGAAAGGCAGAAGTCTGAGATTCAGATGGAAAGATGAAACTGGAAGTGACTGATAGAACACTGGCCTTCCATCGTCTTTTGGAAAAGTTGGAGCAAGCAGGCCAATCCAAGGCTGAACTGGAATCTCAGTAAAGTACTTTGCAGCAAACGCACAAAGCCGAAGTGGTGGAACAGAAGACCTCTCACATTTTGAACACTCAAAAGACTGAAGAGGAGCTATAGTCTGCCTGTGATGGTTTGAAGGATCAAAATTCAAAGCTTCTTAAAGCTGGGAATGAGCAGGCATTTCAGTCAACCCAGGCCATTTAAGAGTTGGAAGGTCATTGTTTGACTACTTTTGAAATCCACTCTTCAGTATTTTCATGTTTTCAGGGATCTGTTAAAAAAAAAAGCCTTTGCTCCAACCAATTGAAATAATGGAAAGTCTAAGAAAGACACCACTTCTGAATGCCTTGCTCCATTTTTCCTACCTCTGACTAAAGTGATAATGTGTCTTAATATTATAATATCCTTGCAGGACAAAACAGATTTTAGTGATGTCCCAGATATTAAATAGAATGCTACGTGAAATATGATTCTGATATGAAGGGTTTGATAAGTGAATTGAATAGGATTAAAATTAGTTTGTGGGAGGTTCAGGACAAGACGGCCAACAATAGAAGCAGCTTTAGGCAGAGGATCCTGTTCAGAGGGAGAGACGTTAGACAGAAATGGACTCAGTGAAGACAAAGGTGGGGGAGATGAGCATGGAAAGAAGACAGGAAAGTGAACATCATCTCTGCTGAGATAAGATGTGAGTCCATGAAAGAGGAAGAAAGAAAATAAAGATCAGGTATAAAATCCATTGCCAAGAGGATGGGAGGACCCCTCCCCCTAATAGAAGGTCCGTGGAGGTTATTTCACATTACCCCACAGGAGAGAGCTGCTAAACCCTAGTCCTCTTCCACTAGGGAGGTCCCAACTCTGAGCCTAGGCTTCATCCTGCCTGCCACAAAAGTGAAGAAATATTTTCTCTGCAATTCCGAACACACAGTATCCTGGCTTCCTGAAGGACTTCTCCCTGCAGAACCTGGAATAGTTGACAAATATGCTGAGTGACCCAGGCTTTGTGTGGGCCACCAAACAGCAACACAGAAATAGTTGTGGATGTGGAAGCAGGAGATGCAGGGAGAGAGGCACACATAAAGTGATGGTGGCACATGCTGAGTCAGTTGTGTGGCCTGAATTAGTGGCAGGTGTGGAGACAGTGATGGCCCAGTTCTGACTTTGGCAGGTGATCTTTCCTGACTCCCCTGCCTGCTGGAGGGGACCCTGCTCCAGCCCCTTGAAATTGCACAGATTGCAAATCCTTGCCTACAGATTTCTGCTTTCTGATCACTTCGTGACCCTTTGAACTCTTTTGAGTGAGCAGTATTTGTACTGCCTGGGATAATCTGATTGGAACTTCTGACCTGGGCTGTCCACCTGTGGACCCTCTGAGGTTGAGAGGTAATGGTATTGTAGTGGAGAGGGACATGTTCTCCTCATCCAGCTGTTGCTGGTGGGTGACAGGGTGCACAGGTGTTTGAGTCTTTCCCCAGCTGAGATTCCAGCCTAATACCACAATTCATTAGGATAGGGTAGAGGTAGGCTGATATCCAGACAGAGCCAGCTAGCATTATCTCACCAAACTGGCCCTCAGAGTCTCTGGCTGTAGCTCTGATAGGGCCCTTTGCAGGGTTGTAGGGTAAAAGCCACAATCACAAGCCCAGGATCATTGGTGAAGGGCTTCTTAGCTCTCCTGCCTGTGGCCCCAATTCCCCCAGTCTCCCCCTGCCAGTTTTTATTGCCAAATAGTGGAAAATACTCATGGGGGTGGGGGGAAACCACCAGATGAACTCTGGCAACATGAAAAAATTAGAGTAGATCAACTCTCCCAAAGCATGACAAAGGAAATACAACAGAAAATAAAATCCATGGAGAAATTGCTGAAATATCATAAATAGAATTCAGAATATGGAATGGCAAATAAGATGAATAGAATGGAGGAAATTATGGAAGTAGAAATCCAAATAGTAGTTCGAAAGTTGTCTGAAGACATTAATGAATTAGAAGACAAAGTCGCCAAGTATATGGACATAATAAGCAAATAATATAGCAGAGCATAAGGAATTGAAATAGGGCATTCAAGGAACTTTGAAATACAGTAGAAGCCCTCAGTAATAGAGTTGAGCAGGCAGAAGAAAAGATCTCAGAAATTGAAGACAAATCTTTTGAACAATCCCAAGCATTCAAAGAGACAGGAAAAAAGAGAACAAGTACAAAATACTCCTTGAGAGAGTTATGGGATCGTTCCAAAAGATCAAACATGTGAATCATAGGGATTCCCAAATTAAAAGAGGATGGTTCTAAAGGCACAGAAGTTCTACTTCCAGTCATTATGGTGTAGAATTTCCCAAGAGAAATTCTAAAGAGAAATTCCCAAGAGAAATTGTAACAGATACAGAAATTCAGATAGTAGATAGTTTCAATACCCCAGTACTACTCAATCCAAATGAAGCACCTCCCAGGCACATTATAATTAATTTTGCCAAAGTTCATATGAAGGAGAAAATCCTGTAAGCAGCCAGACATAAGAAAAGTATTACCTACAAAGAGAAAGCTATCAGGATGACCACAGATATTTCAGCCAAAGATTTTATAGCCATGAGAGGATTGTCATTAACATTCAACCTTCTAAAACAAAACAACTTTCAGCCCAGGATCCTGTATAAAGTGAGTTTCATTTGTGATGGAGAAATCAAATACTTTACTGACATTCATATGTTTAAAAAGAAATAAATTGCCATTACTAGACCAACGCTCCAGGAAATACTGAGATTCATTTTTCATAATGACCAGTATGATTGTCTACCACCAAGTCAAGCCACCCAGAATTTAAAGAACAAAACTTAGCTTCCACAGTTGTGAAAGGGTTTTAAATAAGCACTGGACCTTTGAAAAGCAAGACAACCACACACTACCATAACTATCAGTTCTCTCAATCAATGTAAGTGGCTTAAATTATCCTCTAAAGAGGCATAGTTTAGCTGAGTGGATTAAAAAAAAGTCAGCTGAGGTATCTATTGCCTCCAAGAGACACAACTTACCTTCAGAGGATAAAATAAGACTCAGGGTGAAGGGATGGTCAACAGTAGTCCAGGAAAATGGAAATCAGACAAAAAGTAGGGGGTGCAATTTTATTTGCAGATAGAATAGGATTTAAACCAACAAACATAAAGACAAGAATGGACACTATATGTTTGTCAAGGAAAACACAAAACATGAAGACATTTCAATAATTAATATTTATGTGAATGCTCCTCCTTTTATAAAATAAACCACAATGGATCGGAACAGTAGTTCAGTTGTTATTGCACTATAATAGTTGGAGATTTTAAAACTAGTTCTGCTTAGATCCTCCAAGAAGAAACTAAACAAAGAAATAATGGACTTAAACTTGACCCTAGAACAAATGGACTTAACAGACATCCATAGATCATTTCATCCTACTAAAACTGAATACATATTCTTCTCATCAGCTCATAGATCATCCTCCAAAAATGATCATGTCTTAGGACGCAAGTCTAACCTCAACAAACATAAAATAGTAGAAATTACTCCTTGTATTTTCTTGGACTACCACAGAATAAAACCTTAACTCAACAGCAACAGAAATCTTCATACTTAGTCATTGAAACTAAATAACTTTAGGGTCACTAATATCTGTGTCAAAGAGGATATTAAGAAGGAAATTGTTAGATTTTTGGAACAAAATGATAATGAAGACACAAACTATCAAAACCTATGGGATACTGCAAAACCAGTCCTAAGTGGGAAGTTTGTAGTATTTAGAAGCCTTCATCAAGAAAACAGAGAGAGCAAGTCTGTAACATAATCCGCCATCTTAAGCATCTGGAAAAGGAAGATCAATCCAACACTAAACCCTGCAGAAGAAAAGATTATCCAACATTAAAGCAGAATTCAATGAAATTGAAAAGAAAAGAATTATTCAGAAGATCAAGGGAAAAAAAGTAGATTCTTTGAAAAGATTAATAAAATTGATAATACTTTGGCTATCATGAAACAGAAAAGTAACAGAAAAGTAAAATCTCTAGTAACTTCTATCAGAAATGATGAAGGGGAAATAACAACAGATACGACAGAAATACCAAAAAAATTTAAATGATTACTACAAAAAAACTCTATTCTCAGTGATATGAAAATGTGGAGGAAATGGACCAATACCTGGAAGTATGCTACCTTCCCCAACTCACCCAGAAAGAATTAAAATATTTGAACAGACCTATATCAAGCACTACAATAGCATTAACTATACAAAATCTCTCAAAATCAAACAAACACCACCCCACCATGGAACCAGATGGTTTCACATTAGAATTCTACCAAACCTTCAAAGAGAGACTAGTACCTATGGTATATAACCTATCCCAAAACATAGAGAAGGAAGGAATCCTCCCCAACTTATTCTAAGAAGTAAATATCACCCTGATCCCAAAATCAGAAAATAACCAAACAAAGAAAAAATTATAGATCAATATCATTGATCAATATTGATGCAAAAATATTCAATAATATCCTAGCAAAGATAATGCAACGACACATGAAAAGTTATACACCATGATCAAGTTGGTTTTATTCTAGGGTTACAAGGTCGTTTCAACATATGTAAATATATAAATATGAAGCAGCACATAATTAAAATAAAAAAAGAAGACGGTGATTCTCTCAATTGATGCAGAAAAGGCTTTTTATAATATCCAGCATCCTATCATAATTAGAACTCTTAAGAAAATAGGCTTAGGTGGGACATTTCTTAAACTGATAGAGGCTATCTACAGCAAACCCATAGCCAATGTCATATTGAATGGAATAAAATTGAAAGCATTTCCACTCAGATCTGGAAGTAGACAAGGATTCCCATTGTCACCACTGTTATTCATCATAGTACTGGAAGCCCTAGCCACCACAATCAGGCAAGAGAAGGAGATCAAGGATATTCAAATGGAGACAGAGGAGTTCCAACTCTCACTCTCTGTAGATGACATAATCTTATACCTGCAAAAACCAGGTACTCAACTATAAAGCTCTTAAAATTGAACAAGGAGTAAGTGGTGTCTCGGGATACAGAATAAATACTTACAAATCAGTAGCCTTTATATATACCAACGATAGTCAAGCCAGCAATACAATCAAAGACTATTCCTTTTACAATAGTGCAAATGAAGATAAAATACCTGCAAATATATCTAACAAAGGACACGAAAGATCTCTATACAGAGAACTATGAAACCCTGAGAAAAGAAATAGCAGAAGATGTTAACAAATGTAAGAACATACCACACTCATGGTTGGGAAGACTCAATATTGTTAAAAGCAATCTACAGATTTAATGTAATCTCCATCAAAGCACCAGTATCTTGCTCTAAGGAACATGAAAAAAAGAAACCTTCATTTTATATGGAATCAGAAAAAGTACCTGAATAGCCACTATAATTCTTAGAAATAAAAACAAGTCTGGAGGCATCACATTACTGGACTTCAGGTTATACTACAAATCTGGAGTGATCAAAACAACATAGTATTGGCACAAAAACAGAGACCTAGATCTATAGAATAGAATAGAAAATCTAGAGATGAACTCAGCCACATATTGTCATTTGATCTTTGTTTGTTGTTGTTGTTGCTTGTTTGTTTGTTTTGTTAGAGACAGAGTCTCACTTTGTCACCCTTGGTAGAGTGCCATGGTGTCACAGCTAACAGAAAACCTCCAGTTCTTGAGCTTAGGCAATTCTCTTGCCTCAGCCTCCCATGTAGCTGGGACTACAGGTGCCCGCCACAATGCCCGGCTATTTTTTTTTTTTTTTTTTGCAGTTTGGCTGGGGCCGATTTTGAACCCACCACCCCCTGTATAAGGGGCTGGTGCTCTACCCGCTGAGCCACAGGTGCCGACCCCTGTCATTTGATCTATGATAAACATAACAGAAACATGCATCAGGGTAAGGAAGCCCTATTTAACAAATGGTACTGGGAGAACTGGATAGTAACCTGTAGAAGACTAAAACTGGACCCTCACCTTTAACCACTAACAAAAATTGATTCTCACTGGATAAAATATTTAAGCTGAAGAAATGAAAGTATAAAAATACTAGAAAAGAGTGCAGGGCAAAAGCTTGAAAATATTTTCCTGGGAAAATACTTTATGAGAAGGACTTCCCCGGCACCTGAAGCAACACCAAAAATATATTACCGGCATCTGATCAAGCTAAAAATCTTCTGCACATCTAAGGGCACTGTAAGTAAAGCAAACAGACAGCCATCAGAATGGGAGAAGATTTTTGCAGGTTATGCTTCTGACAAAGATTTGATAACTGGAATCTACAGAGAGCTCAAACTAATCAATTAGAAGAGAACAAACAATCCCGTTTCTTTGAAAGCAAGAGTTTTGAACAAAACCTTTTCTGAAGATGACAGGCGCATGGCCTATAAACACATGAAAAAATGCTCATCATCTTGAATCATCAGAGAAATGCAAGTCAAACCCACTTTGAGACATCACCTAACTCCAGTAAGATTATCCCACATCACAAAATTCCCAAACTGCAAATGTTGGCATTGATGTGGAGAGACAGGAATACTTCTACACTGCTGGTGGGACTGCAAACTAATACAGCCTTTTTGGAAGAAAGTATGGAGAATTCTCAAGGAACCAAAAGTTGACCTACCATTAAGTCCTCCTATGTCATTACTAGGTATCTAACCAGATGTACAAAAATCATTTTACAACAAAAGTATTTGCACCAGATGAACAAAAATCATTTTACAACAAAGATAATTGCACCACTAATGCAGCTCAATTCACCATACCCAAGTCATTGGAAGCAGCATAAATGACCATCAACCCATGAATGGAGAAACAAAGTGTGATATAGGTATACCACGGAAGACTATGCAGCCATAAAATAGAGGGAGACTTTATATCTTTTATTTTTACCTGGATGGAGCTGGAACATATTCTTCTTACTAAAGTATCTCAGAAACAGGAAAGGAAGTATCCAATGTACTCAATACTATCATGGAACCAATATATAAACACTAACACATTCATACAAAGAAAGAGGGGAGAGGAGAGGAGGGGAGAGGGAAAATGGGTGAGGGTATTTGGTGGGGTCTCACCTAATGTATACAATGCAAAGGTACATTTCAAAACAGCTAAGAGTATATTATAGAGGCCTTACCACAAAAATAAGTGAGGTGTTAGTTATGTTAATTAGTTGATTTAAGCATTCCACATTGTATATCAAATCACCACATTGTACCCCATAAATGTATACAGGTATGATTTAATAAAAATTAAGTTGAAAATTTTTTAAAAATCAATTAACAGGATTAATCAGTTATGGATTAATTTTTGCTATCACACATTCTGAAAGAGCACTCAGGTGCCCAACACTACCAGGAGTTCCATCAAGGAAAAATATTTTTACATTGATCACAGATCCTGCTGGATGTAACACCACATCTTAAAAGCAGTTCGCTCTGGTCCTCCCTTTTTAGAACTCCTCTCTCTGTTTCTTATTTACTAATCTTCGCTTTGCTCTACTGCTCTTACCCTCTAAAGTGGCATCTTCTCCTGGCAGTTTTCTTTTTCTTTTACTTTTTTTTTAGTGACTCTACTCAATTTTATTCATTTTATTTTATTAAATGGTAACTATGTACATTAATGCACTTCTGGGGTACAGTGTGGTGTTTTCACATACAATTTCAAACATTTCCATCAAACTGGTTAACATAGTCTTCATGTAGTTTTCTTAGTTATTGTGTTAAAACGTTCATATTCTACTCTTAGAAAGATTCACTTGTACCCTTGTAAGATAAACCACAGAAGTGATCCCTCCAATCCCCTTCCCTCCACCCATTCTCCTCTCCCTCCCTCCTCCCCATATTCTTAGGCTGTTATTAGGTTATAGCTTTCATATGAAAGTTATAACTTAATTTCACAATAGGGGTGGATTGGATACTTTTTCTTCCATTCTTGTGATACTTTGCTAAGAAAAACATTTTCCAGCTCTATCCATGTTAACATGAAGGACGTAAAGTCTCTATCTTTCTTTATGGCTGCATAGTATTCCATGGTGTAAATATACCACAGTTTGTTGATCCATTCGTGGATCGATGGGCATTTGGTCTTCTTCCATGACCTGGCAATTATGAATTGGGCTGCAATAAACATTCTGATACAAATTATCTTTTTTGTAATGCAATTTTTGGTCATCTGGGAATATACCTAATAAAGGAATTGCAGGGGCAAACGGCAGGTCTATTTTTAGTTCTCTAAGTGTCCTCCGGATGTCTTTCCAAAAGGAACGTATTAGTTTACACTCCCACCAGCAGTGTAGGAGTGTTCCCTTTTATCCATGACATAAATAAATTTATGAGCAGTAAACATATCAACCAATATCTTTAAAGATAAGATGAAGCATCTATGAAGCTCCTTTTCTTCTGACCAGGACTATAATGTTTAACATATTCATACAACTTTTTTTTTTTCTTTTTGGTGCCAAAATGAAAGCATTAGAAGTAATCATTTGCTTAATTTTACCCTACAAGTATAAATTTTAATATGAATTCAATGAGCAATCTTAAGTCATAGTATTCCACCCATAAAATCCAAGTTTTTTTCCACCAATAAATAAAGTCTAAATTCACAATGAAGTTTAATGTGGTATTGATCATTTATGTCCCATTCTTAAAGATTCAAAAGTTTTTGCCATATTTTTGTTCGGAGAATGTATATTTCTTATGTCATGAAATTTAATATTGTTTTCTCCATGGGTATTTTGGCTAATACTATTTTAATTAGACAGAACTACCTTACCTGAGATACTAACAACTGTCTCTGGTTATCATCAATGATTAGGCATAAAGGATGTTGACAGTTTTCAAGATGTCACTTTTTGAAATGTATGAATCACATTTAAATGAGATCTATATCTACCATAATATATTATGTGTGAGAAGTACAATTAAATCTTCTATGGGAATGAAGGATATTTTTGAACAAATGCAGAAATGTTTTAGGAAGTTCAAAATTAAAAACACTTGAGGACTAGGCAACTTCTTTTTATCTCCTAGTTATTATAAATTAATCAGTTTTACATACAGTTTAATTTTAAAATGTGGGCACGAGCTTGGCACCCATAGCTCAGTGGTTAGGGTGCCAGCCACATACCCTGGAGGTGGTTAGTATGAACCAAGCCAGGACCTGCTAAACATCAATGACAACTACAGCAAAAACAACATATTAGCTGGGCATTGTGGCAGACACCTATAGTGCCAGCTACTTGGGAGGCTGAGGCAAGAGAATTGCTTAAGTCCAATTGTTTGAGGCTGCTGTGAGCTCTGAATCCATGATACTCTACCAAGAGCAACATAGTGAGACTCTGTCTAAAATAAACTAATAAGTAAATAAATTAAATTAAATTAAATATAGTCACAAAGGGAGTGAGTGGCAATTACTGATCCCCCACTCAGTTTGCCATTAAGTATCTTCATTGTTTCAAAGACTTGACCTAGAAGCACCAGCAAGACATTTCAGAGCCAAAGTAGTTTATAGATTTGAACCAGAATATTCCTAATGTTGGCTTCTACATAAATATACGTGAAAATACAATAAATCATCACCACCACATATGCTAGTCATTTCAAAATAACATTTTCTTCCATATAAACTAGAAACCATGTTAAAATGCCAACTAAAGAAATATTCTGATGCAATAATTCTGTGTTGGATTTAGGGATTTGCATTTTAACAAGTATATAAATCCAGGTGGTACTAACATTGGTAAGAAAAAGTGAACTAATCCACTTGTTCTTAAAAATGGATATACATTAGACTTATCTATGCTACATAAAAAAATAAAAATGCTTTATCCTACTCCCAGAAATTTTAATTTCATTATTCTGTGTGAGGACTATGCATCAGTATGTCTGAAATATGCTTTAGGGTTGCCTAATGTGCAGGCTATTTCCAGACTTTGATAGTTCATCACCTGGCGAATACTGCACCTACCCTTCTTTCATAGCTCTCTGATAATGGTCATAAACCATTCAGATTTCTGCTATTTCATTTTCTTTGAAAACCATGCTTATAAATCATATACATCAACATCTAAAAGGACTTTGAAGTGTTTCAGCAAAATTGGGTTGTACTCAGAGTTCTGCACCTTATAGAAGTTATCCTTTCAATGTCTCATGTTCTTCATATGTAAAAGATTATTAGTGGGATGAGATGACACCTGTGGTGCTTAGAAAAAAAAAGTAGATCTGTAATGAAAGGCCATTTAACCAACCCAGTTATTTTTTATCTTGAAATATCTCATTATCTCATTACAGTATTAAATGTACAGACAGCATCAAATTACTATTGTTAAAAATCAGAGTAGACCTATACCATTGAAGAAAGCAAAATTTTAACAAATATTTTTGTAGAATGTTCCCTGGAATCCCAATATGTTCATTAATCTTTTAATAAAAGAACTTCAGATCATGAATCTTAAGCAGGTATGTGGTTTTATGAAGTTGATGAATGCTAAAAGATAATGAAGCTAGAAATTTCAAAAGGCAGGATTGGAAATCTAGGCTCACACTTAAAAGGTTAGGAATGGTGAACAGATACCAATAATTTTTAAGAAACCGAAAGTATACCTCTTCAGCAACAGTTGAAAAAGGTTGTTGAATCTGGTTATAGTATTTAGATATAATAAGAAACAGAAGCAGTAGAGATAATTAGATGCAAACCCAGGCTAATGGTAGGACAAACAAGTCAGATGGGCAGATTTGAGATGTTGGCAAGAAAAGAGGCCTGCTTCACCATGACAGGAAGAAAATTAACCTATTTTTTACATTTTTTTTTTTAGAGGTTTAGGAATGTAACAGAACAATTACAGAATCATAGAATCACAGAATTTCCCAGAATCATAACCTTCACATGATAGCTAACTAAGGAGGTAAATCAGTTTGTACAAGCTAACTTGATGGTAAAGTGAAAAATTTGCATTTAACTGTTGTCAGTACATTTTCTATTGCATATTGAGGTATAGAACTGTCCCATTATTCATGTTTGAGAGAAAAAAAATCCCCTGAAATTTTATCTGTTAGGAATTTTAAGCTTTTTTTCAAAATACCTCCCCCCCCTTTTTGGTAAAAAAATAAGATCACAGTGCAGCCTGATTCCCCCTGACACCAGGCTTTGATGACTGATAACATTTCTTTCCTCCATCATCTTGGAATTTCCCCTAGAATTGCTCATAAACTCTTATCAAAAAAAAATACCTACAATAACAATCAAATGCATGGAAAGAAGTCTTCAGTCTCACTAAGAACAGACATGATTTAGTTAGTGGTTACAGTTGAGAGAATTATATTTGGCATTGAGGAATTCCTGCCACAGAGCATCTAGTAAAAGTAACACTGGAACAAGTAACATCAGAAGAAAATAAAAAGGAAAAACCTTAAGTTATGCCCTCTAGAATTCTGATGACCTTAGAAGCAAATCTCAGACTGTTTTAGCTATTTAATACCTTTTAATTCAGTGCCTCCTGTGGTCCCATTCTGGATTCTTCCCAGTGCCACCACCCTCTTTAAGTGTTCTTTGCTGACACTCTTTCTTCAGTAAAACAAATTATTTTTTGCTTATTTTGCTGAGAAATTTGGTTATTCTCAAGGTCTATGCAAAATTTAGATAAGCGAAATTTATAAACAGGAAAAAAGGGATGATATTGGGAGCATTTAATATGATAGGGTTCTTTCTACTTCATATCCATTTTGTTCATTACATTAAATATAATAGTAAAGATGTAACAATTAATGCATATTGACAATTAAAGACCCATGTCTTAGCACTCATTCTGTAACTCAAAGTAACTCCCAGGCAATGCTGATACAGAAATTATCCTTAGAAAAGATCAGACTTAAATACACCCAAGTGCACACACACATACCCAGATACCCCAAACCTAAAAGGAAATATCCAAGGCTATTTATCACAAGTAGACAGGCTGCATAGGACTGAACCAGGCAAGTAGGTAGCTACAGAAGCAAGTAAACAAAACAGCAAAAGGAGCAGCAACACCCCTTAGTGGTAATCAGAATCCAGAGTTTTTAATATATACTGAGCATGCCAAGTAATGTACACACATTTTAAGAAAGGAAAAAAACTGTATTAAAATTGTAATACTTAATACATACTAATAAAAAAAAGATGAGTATGAGTTACATTAAGTACTTTTAGAAATTGCAGAAATCAAACATGACTTGGATATTACAAATATAAGTATTTATAAATACAAGAATACCAATGTTTCTTTATCCAGTCATTGGTTGAAAACATCTAGGTTGATTTCACATCTTTGCTACTGTGAGTAATGTTGCAGTGAACATATGAGTGCAGGTATATTTTTGATAGAATAATTTATTTTCCTTTGGGTAGATAACCATTTTTAAATTGCTAGATTGAGTCACAGATCTATTTCTTTCAGGAATCTCTAGTTTTTTTAGATCTTGTACTAATTTACATTCTCACCAGCATTTATAAGCATTCCCTTTTGTCTGCATCCTTGCCATCATCCATTGTTTTGGTTTTTTTAATAATAGCCATTCTGCTGGGGTAAAATGATCTCTTATGTCTTTAACTAGCATTTCTCTGATGAGTAATAATGTTGAGCTTTTTTCATATGATTGTTGGCCATTGTTATTGTACTCTTTTTTTTTTAGATTTCTTTTATTAAATCATAGCTGTGTACATTAATGCAATCATGGGGTACAGTGTGAGGTTTTCACATACATTTTGAAATACTCTCATCAAACTGGTTAACATGGCCTTCATGTAATTTTTTTAGTTATTGAGTTAAGACATTCATACTCTGCTTTTAGAAAGATTCACTTGTACCCTTGTAGGCTAAACCATAGCAGTGACCCCACCAATCACCCTCCTTCCCCCCATCCACCTTCCTCCCCTCCCCTCTCCCACCCCCTTCCCATATTCTAAGGCTATAATTAGGTTATAACATTCCTATGAAATCTATAAGTTAGTTTCAAAATAAGGCTGTGTACATTGGATACTTTTTCTTCCATTCTTGTGATACTTTGCTAAGAAGAACATTTTCCAGTTCCATCCATGTAAACATGAAGGAGGCAAAGTCTCCATCTTTCTTTAGGGCTGCATAATATTCCATGGTGTACAT
>CAUYQV010101156.1:0-15228 GCA_963574575.1 Galagoides demidoff
CTGTGGTCCCAGCTACATGGGAGGCAGAGGCAGGAGACTCGCTTGATCCCAGGAGTTGGAGGTTGCTATGAGCTGTGATGCCATGGCACTCTACCCAGGGGGATAGCTTGAGGCTCCGTCTCAAAAAAAAAAAAAAAAAAAAAAAAGAAAAAGATACAACTAACAATCCTAGAACAGGTGTAATTCTGGGGGAAATGTACAGGAACCTACAACAGATCTCATGGGAAGAAGTTGCAGAGCAGAACAAGAAGGAGCAGGATATCGGCAGAGGATGACCCTAGAGACACCTGTAGCCCAGGGAGAAGGGGGGCATCAACCTCCCAGGCTTCTCCCTGTTCACTTCCACACAGATATTTCACAACTCTGGCCCAGACTGCAGGGTCCACAGGGGTCCAACAGATTCCAGGTGATTTGCATGACTCTGGGGCCTGAACATTCAGAGCAGATGCCCTCCAAAACAGACTGCTAGCACTCTCCCATACAGACTCCTTTCTGCCCCTACACTCCCCAACCTGTGGCTGCCTAGAAAGATGACTGAGCCACAACACCGAGCTTTCCACAGAGTGTGGGACTCAGGCCTTTCCTATTTGGGTTCTACAGGTGTGCTCAGACTGTGACTCTGCTTGCCTATTTGCCCTGGTGCTGTGTGCTTGGTGGCTCCATCAGAGCCAAGCATGCCCTGATGTGGTGAGACAGAGAACTTGCTAAGGCACCCTGTGGGGAAATCAGGACAGGTATGACTCTCCCTGGCATGGTCTGGAATTGACCTACTTCTTCCTTCCTTCCTGTAGGTACCACCCATGGATAGGGAGGCTCACCTAACCTAGCCATGAACTGTCTTGCAAGTTGACCCCATTTTGGTGATGGGGAGATTAGGAGGCCTGCACGGGCAGATCAGTGGGGAGATTGTGGTGTGGGTCCTGGCTGTGACATGCTCACAAGGAACCCCTTTCCCCTCACAGCCTCACCATCTTTGCTGAGAACAGTGTACTTTTAGCTTGGGCTAGGATCCTTGGCAGACAACATCCTGACCTACAGCACAGTTGTAGGGGAACGCAACTGGACTGAAATCCAGCCTGCCAGAAGACGTAGGAGGGAGACTGCAGAACAGAAGGCAAGGAGAAGAATGAGGCCCACCGAAGACTTAATATATGTAGTTTGTGAGCTTCAGATAGACCTGATGCCATAAACAAAGTCTTTGGCTAGACAGGGCTACTTCACCCTCTTCCTGGTAGGGTTACACCCATAAATTGATAGCAGACCTTTAACTTCTGCCAAATGAGTAAACTGGTCAGCTTCAGTGGAGGCTGAGGGCAAGTCACCCAGATATATTCCCTGACCAAGCTATACTCCCCCACCCATCTGGCTACAGTGGTGATTAAGAATGCATTTAGAAGCTCCAGGGCCCCACCTATCACCTGGGACATACAAGTGCTTCTCCTGAGGGACTGGAACTAGTCCAGGAATCTAAACAGCATAGCAGCTTCTTCCTTCCTTCCTGTAGGTACCACCCATGGATAGGGAGGCTCACCTAACCTAGCCATGAACTGTCTTGCAAGTTGACCCCATTTTGGTGATGGTGGAGATCAAGAAACCAGCTGGAAAAAACAGCATTCCTCCCAAAGCTTGGGGCACTCCAGGTATCCATCTGAGGGTAAAGAGTCTAACATGGACACAAAAGTAATATACACTGGCCAATACAGAAAAGTATTTTCTGGACCAACAGAAAAGTAAAGACACCAGGAAACTAAATGACAAAGCCTAGCTTCCACACTGGCCCAAGTGATAAAATAAGGCAAAAGACCTCGAAACAGGAGAAACAAAGCTCCACTCTATTTATCAGTTCTCTCAAAAAAGGTAAATGACTTTCCACAAAATTGATCATATCCTAGGACACAAATCAAATGTCAACAAACTTAAATGAATAGAAATTATACCTTGTATCTTTATAACCACAATAGAATAAAAGTGGAAGTCAACTCCAACAGAAACCTTCATTTTCACACAGTCATGGAAACTAAACAACCTTTTACAAAATGACAGTTGGATCAAGGAGGAGAAAAAGATGGAAATCATCAGATTCCTTAAACAAAATGACAAGCTACAAGCTATCAAAGCCTATGGGATACTGCAAAGCAGTCCTAAGAGGGGAATTTATCTAATTCAATGCCCACATCCAAACTAGAGTTCAAATCAAATCAACAAATTAATGCAAAAGAAAGAACAATCCAATCTCAAACCTAGCAGAAGAAATAACCAAAATTAGGTTAGAACTAAATGAAATCAAGAACAAAAGAACCAGTCAGAAGATTAACAAAATAAAAAGGTGGTTCTTTAAAAAAATAAATAAAAACAATACACTTTTGGCCACATTAACTAGAAACAGAAAAGTAAGATCTCTAATAACCTCAATCAGAAACAAAAAAGGGGAAATGACAATAGATACCACAGAGATACAAAGGACCATCACTGAATACTATAAAAAACTCTATGCCCAGAAATTTGAAAACGTGAAGGATTTGGACCAGTTCCTAGAATCACACTATGTTCTTAGATTCAGCCAGGAAGAAACAGAACTCTAGAACAGACCAACATCAAGCACTGAAATTGTAGAAGTTTCCAACAAACAAAAGTCCTGGACAAGACAATTTCACACCAAAATTCTATCAAACCTTCAAAGAAGAGTTTGTACCTACATTACAGAACCTTTTCCAAAACACAAGGAAGGAAGGAATCCACTCTAACTCCTCTACAAAGCAAATATCACCTTGATACCAAAACTAGGGAAGGATACAACACAACAAACAAAAAAACTACAGACCAATATCATTAATGAATATTTATGCAAAATGCTCAATAAAATCTTAGCAGACAGAATTCAGCTACACATCAAAAAAAAATTCATCACAACTGGGTGGGTTTCATCCTAGGAACGCAAAGCTGGTGCAACATATACAAATCTATAAACATAATTCACCATGTAAACAGGAATAAAAACAAATTATATGTCTGTCTCTGTAGATGCTGAAAAAGCATTTGACAAAATTTAGCACCCTTTTTTGATGAGAACACATAAGAAAATAGGCATACATGGGACATTTCTTAAACTGATAGAAATCATCTATGACAAACCCACAGCCAATGCTATATTGAATGGAGAAAAATCGAAAGCATTTCTGCTTGGAACTGGAACCAGATAAGGATGTTTACCATTACCATTACTATTCAACATAGTGCTGGAAGTCTTAAGCCAATGCAATCAGGCAAGAGAAGTATATCAAGGGTATCCAAATAGGGACAGAAGATATCAAACAATTCCTCTTTGCTGATGATAGGATCTTATACTTAGAACATCCCAAGGAATCAATAGTAAGATTCCTGGATGTAATCAAGAAATATAGAAGTATAGTCTCAGAATATAAAACCAATGTTCACAAACAGTAGCCTTCATACACACGAACAACATTCAAGCTGAGAAGCAAAGTCACAATACCTTTCACAGTAGCATCAAAGAAATTGAAATACCTTGAAATATATTTAACATAAGATGTAAAGGATCTCTACACAAGGACTCTGAAACACTGACAGAAAACAGCTGAAGATGTTAACAGATCGAGGAACATACAATGTTAATGGTTGGGAAAAAATCAACGTTGTTAAAATGTCTATACTACCCAAAGCAATCTACAGATTTAATGCAATCCTCATATAAACACCAACGTTATACTTAGAAGATCTTGAAAAAAAATAGTTTAATATTCCATACATACCTAGAAAAAACTGGAATAGCCACTGTAATTTTACAAAATAAAAAGATATGTCAAGGCATCATGTTACCAGACTTCAGGTTATTAAGTCAATAATGATCAAAACATCATGGTAATGGCATAAAAAGAGAGACATAGAACCATGGAACAGAACAGAGAAAATAGAGATGAAACCAGACACATATTGCCATCTGATGTTTGTTAAAGCAAACAAAAGCAAACACTGGAGGAAAGAATTCCTATTTCGCAAATGGTGCTGGGAGAACTGGTAAGTCACATGTAAAGGACTGAAACTGGACCTGAACCTCTCACTATTTACAAAAATTAACTCACAATGGATAAAATATTTAAATCTAAGATAGGAATCTAGTGTTCCTTCTAAGAACACTAGAAGAAATTATAGGGAAAACTCTGAATCTTATCAGCCTAGGAAAAGATTTTATGAAGGAGACCCCATTGGCAATCACAGCAAGAACAAAAATAAATAAATGGGACCTGATCAAGTTAAAAAGTTTTTGCACAGCTAAGGACACAATCATCAAAATGAAGAGACAACCTTCAGAATGGGAGAAGATATTTACATCCTACAAATCTGACTTAGGGCTAGTACTAGAACCTACAAAGAACTCAAGCAAATCAACAAGAAAAGATCAAACAACCCCATTAAAAACTGGGCAGGAGATATGAACAGAATCTTTTATCATGAGAACAGATGAATGGCCAACAACACATGAAAAAATGTTTATCATCTCTAATTATTTGAGAAAATGCAAATCAAAACCACCTAATCCCAGTGAGAATAGCCCACTTCACAAGGTTCCAAAGCAACAGATGTTCACGTGGGGGCAGAGAGAAGAGAACACTAAATGCACTGTTGATGGGAAGGGAAAAGAGGAGGGACTCCTCAAAGACCTTCTAGTTAGTCCTATAATCCCATTACTAGGTATCTACCCAAAAGAAAAAAGTCATTTTACCATAAGGACAATTGCTCCAATGTTCATAGCAGCTCAATTCACTTGCAAAGATGTGGAAACAACCCAATTGTACTTCAACCCATTAATAAACTTTGTCATATGTATACTATGGAATACTATTTAGCCATAAAAACTGGAGACTTTGTATCTTTTGTAACAATCTGGCCAGATCTGGAGAATACTCTTCTAAGTAAAGTATTACTAGAATGGAAAATCAAGCATCACATGTACTCAATACTAAGTTGAAATCCATAGATTAACAACACATGAGGGTAAACCTTATTTAAATCCAAGAAGGGGTTGGACAGAGGTCAGCCAGTTCCCACATAATAGGTATGAAGCATGAGTATATGGCACATTTACTGGATGAAGGACAGAATAACTGTGACTTTATCTTACAAAACCAAACAATTAACCTAATCATGTATATCCTCATGTTAATCTCAAATTAAAAAAATTCTCAGTCTCATTTCCACTTTAGGACAATGGAGAGAGAAGTAGAATAATTTCCTGAGTTGTCTATATTGTGCCATAAATACATAATTCCTAAAGTGAAGAAAAAGCAAATATTACTTATACTTTGGGCTTGCTATTCATTTTCTTGGTACTCTACAAAAAAAAAAAGATAAATTTCTGTCATTCCTTAAAATTTTTCAAAAGAGAAAATCCTCCCAACTTAAACATCTTACAACTTAGTTTGTGAGAAAGTTATTTGTTATTAAACAATAATTTCTTATACGTGTTTTTTAAGACATTGTCAATTACTCTAAAATCTAAATTATATCTTTGACCCACATGGTATTTTTGTCTCATGTGCAGATTCTAAATTCAGAAAGAACTGGATTTGGTCTTGGGGTGTCACCCAATTCACCTTTATAGTCATGATTAACAATCAGAAAAATAGGCTCAGCGCCTGTGGTTCAAATGGCTCACATACAACTAGGGTGGTGGGTTTGAATCCAGCCCAGGCTTGCCAAAAACAATGACGATTGCAACCAAAAAATAGCCAGGTGTTGTGGCAGGAGCCTGTGGTTCCAGCTACTTGGGAGGCTGAGGCAGGAGACTGCCTTGAGCCCAGGAGTTGGAGGTTGCTGTGAACTTTGATGCCAGGGCACTCTACCCAGGGGGAGAGCTTGAGGCTCTGTCTCAAAAAAAACCCCCCAAAAATCAGAAAAATAAAATCTGTATTAGCTTTTCAAACTCAAGAATGTTAGAATGAAAAGATAAGCCTTTGAAATCTAGTAACATAATTAAGTCCAAGTTAAAAGACTAGGAAATAAAAATGGAGTAGAAAACTTTTCATTTTTCCTATCCTCAATAGGTACATATAATTTTTAAAAAGTTTAAAAATAATTATACAAATTTATAAAATAAAGAGTCATGATGAATCAATAAGGAAGTATTAGGAGCAGATCTGAATCTTGCATGTGAGGACTCAGAAATCAACTAGTTTCTTCCCCATACCACACCACAGTCTCTGTGTCAGAGACAGAAGGCTGACGTAGACCACTCACTACTCTGCATTCAGAATGGCAATTTTCTGCTCTGATGACTGAATGCTGCTCAGGTTTTAACAGAGACCTTGAAATGCTTCAAACACATGTTAGTGAAATAGGCCTAATCTTTTCTATCTACTTACATGGTTCGTCAACTCTTCCTATATATTGTCCTTTCTAATTTTTGCTGCATTTCTCAAAAAACAGAGAAGAAAATTTGATTGGGCCACCTTTTTTTTTCTAGGTCATGGTTTTAGAATAATCTGTAAAAATACCATTAGTTATAATCCTACTATTCCTTATTATTCTGCCTTGTATATATCTATTTTGTTCAAAAATATTAAATATCAGTTATATCCAAGTATATTTACTGTTAAAACTAATCAACTAATTTACCTATTTTGTTATTTGGAATTCTTATAATTATGTAATACAGGAACTATTCTGCTCACTTACCTTTGTTCCCTGCCAAGAAACCCAAACAATAAGCATGTCACAAGAGCAAGACATTTAGTAACCCCTAAAACTCAAAATAAATCATACCAGTGGTCATAATTATCAAGGTGTTATTGTTTTTTATTATTGGTAGAATATACACTAAGATGCTTTTTTAATATATGTTTTTGATTTTAGTCAGTCATTTTTCTTATTTCTAATTTTCTTTTGCATTTGTCCTTTGTTTAAGATAAACAGAGATGGTATACTTCCTTGCTTCCAAATATATTCTACTTCTTTTAATAAATACAATGATAGCAAACATGTACTTCTTTTAATAAATACAATGATGGCAAACATGGATTAAGGCAAACCTTAATAAAAATCAGTAAGCTTATCTTTGCCTTTTATTAAGGAAAAAAGGCATAAGTTAGTGATTTTTTTTATAAAAAATGTATAACTATTGTATAAAATGTTAATATAACATATAAAGATTTCTGATGCAGGCTAATAATGGTCCTGGGTAATGGGCATGTGCCCTTTGGTATATCTGAAATATTTCAAAGAAATCTTAGTATTTTACCTATAAATTATTTAAGAGGTACAGAACACATCATCCCCCCAAGATGTCACCTTCACATACTAAATATTTAAGCTGAAGGATTTTGAGATATAGTTGATGCAGGAAGGATTCTAACTTTCCTCTGAAGCAGATCATAATACTCTCATGTGAGAGGTATCCTCCCTATCCAAACCCAGGAGAAAGGAATATTCTTACCTCTGAAATGGAGGGATGCTGAGAGGCATCTGAACAAACAGGCCTTGCTAAGTTTCTCCAAGTTTACTACCCTGAACCTATTTCCTTCTGTTCTCTTGAATTTTTCCACAATTCCTTCCTCTTCATCAAATCTAGTATAACAACACTCATGTTTAACCATTCCTTTGGGAACTTCCTTTCCTTATGAAAGTTCCCATGTCACATAAAACTTATATTAAAGGCATGGTGCTCATAGCTCTGTGGTTATGGCGCCAGCCACATATACTGGGACTGGCGGGTTCAAGTTCGGCCCAAGCCTGCTAAAAAACAACGACAACTGCAACAACAACAATGACAACAACAAAATAGCTGGGTACTGTGGCGGGTGCCTGTAGTCCCAGCTACTTGGGAGGCTGAGACAAGAGAATCGTTTGAGCCCAAGAGTTTGAGGTTGCTGTGAGCTGTGACACCACAGCACTTTACTGAGGTGACATAGTCTGTCTCAAAAACAAACAAACAAAAAACTTATATTGAAGTTTTTGATACTCTGTCTCAAAACAAACAAACAAAAAACTTATATTAAAGAAGTCTGTGTGCTTTTGCTTTTTACCCCCATTAAGCTATCTTTTGTTATAGGGATGCCAGCATAGAACCTAAAAGGACAGAAGAAAAAAAAATTTTTTCCTCTTCTATACATTAAAACCAGGAATGTCACCTATCATTTTAGCTAAGTTTTATTCAACACTGGATGTTAAAAGTTCAACTTCTGCTATAAAAATAACAGAAAATTTTCCCATTTCTCAAGGAAGACCCAGATGGTAAGATTTCCCTCTAGTGGCGAAAGGAAAAAAGACTGCGTGAACAATGGCACAGCACTTTCTAAAATATAATTATTAATTTCCAAGATTGGCTGAGGAATTTTAGTTTACAAGCTTTTAATTCCTCAATTGTAGTATTTCTTCATTATTAAGATTAATGATGCTTTACCAACTATGCTATAATACTTAAAATATAAAAATAGATACAAATAAACCCCCAAAACATTCAAAATAGCATATAAACACAGCTTTAATTATACTTAACTCCTGAGTACAATGGAATTGGTAGAATTCACATGTTACACTGTGTATTCCTATAAATTTGGACATGTGGATTTTTTCATGCCAATAGTAATTAAAGACGGAGTTCCTGGTCCTGGCTATCTATACAACCTCTTCTTTGTTTTACAATGAATTGTATCTTAAGCAATTATCACTTTCTCTCAAGATCCCCTGGAACAAAGATGCTTCATCTAGTCATTTGTAGATCCAGCACAAGAAAAACCAGGGAGACAACAAATCTTCACATGTTATACCATCAAAAACATTGGTTGGTGTACATACCAAAACTACTGAAAGCTGTAGTTTTTTGCAAACATGTTTTGTTATGTTTAACTAGAAATAGCTGTTCTTTCTCAAAGTCTAAAAACATTCCTATATCTGAACATCCTTTAGTTTCACCACTGGAGACTTACTGCGCTACTTTTAAAATTCTAAGCTTTATGTAGAAAATAAAGGACACTTACAGGCATTCATTACTAAATCTCCACGAATTTCTGGTTTCCAGTCATCCCATGATGTCTCAAAGCCATCAGCAAAGCGGATACAAAAGTTTTTGAAATGCCCTTTGCTAACTAGAGACTCAGAAGAGCAAGCAGTGATGAGAGTACTTTCAATGGTCAATACCAGAGCAGAACCAGTGTCAAGATCTCCAGTGTGATTGGACTGCAAAATACAATAAAGAAAACATAACATAAAAGGTAATAATTTTTAAATTTAGAAATCTTAACAGGATTCGTGGGGACAAAAACCTAAAAAAGGTCAAGCCTAGAAATCTTCATTAAAAAGCAGCTTGGAAAGATAACTTTTATTAAACTGCTCAAATGAAATGCACTTGCCTGTGCACTTTTCTTATTTAACTTGAAAAGGGCTAATTATCCACCTTTCTCTTAGGTGGATATCTAAGAGAATCTCAAGCCTCTCTATTAGTCATGGGGAGTGCTCTCACTATGACACAGTGGTGTCCTGGTGTGTCCAACTTTCCTAAGCCCTGTCGAACATGCCATTAAAAAGCTCTAATACCGTATTTCATATCCTGAAATATAAACATACCCATCCTCAACCCAAAGTTTTTCTTAACATTATCTTATGAAACAGAATTCTAAAAGATAAATTCATTCAACAAGTTGTCACAGGAAAAACATTCAACAACTGGTCACAGCTTATTTAAAGTAAATTCTAATAGTAAAATTCAGACCTCTGTATTTTATTTTATAATTGTTGCTTCTTGGTCTGACAGGTGTTCATAGCACTTTTCTCTCTCATATACATATTTGCATGAAAAATATGTTTGTGAGAATTGGTCTTAAAATACAAAAAGAAAATTCTTGCTTTATCCAGATGTATTCATAACTTTGAAGTTTCATTACCATGAAATATTATAGTTTGAAAGTATTTTGGAATTCCCTATCCTTACTACAGATAAGGTTTTTTTTTTTTTAAGGTTTTTAAATAGTATTTTAAATATCCACTATTTCCAGTTTATAAATAAGTCTGTGTCAAAGATTTCTTTGCTAAAAAACAAAAGATTCTGAAAAACTAATCTTCTTATTAATGCAAAAATTAAGAGTTATCAAATGGGTATCAATCTCATCACTATTTTGAAGCACACCAGAGTACCTTAGGGAAAAATCCGATGAGATTCACATTTAATACATTATAGATGAATAATGGTTGAAACAGTTCAATCTTACATGCTATCTACTAAAGTCTACTAAACTTGCTATCTATTACACTGTTATAAGTTCTCATCCTGTAAAGTTTATCATTATACTTCATTTACTTAGACATGGTTGAATAGAAAAGCTTGGCTTTAATCTTGGTGTATGACTTGATTTTTTTTGGTACCTGTGCAGTATTTGTGATAGGTAGGCAAATTCCCAGATCATTGACGGTGAGCTGGAGGAAAAGAGTCCCAAAGGCTTGGGCTGATGTTTGCTGGATACCAGGCAGCATATCTACTACTTCCTTTGTAGCCATATGAATATCCTTATGTAAAGCCATTCGTTGTTCATTCCAATTGTCATAGGCAGCCTTATAATTCAGCCAAAACAGCACGGCTTTTGATAATTAAGTCAGAGCAGAAAAAACAATAAAAATCAACACTGTAATTCTTTATGGTGAGTAAACTTCAACAACTGCAAAATCCCGTTCATTCATACAAATTACTCTCAGAAAACGTCACATTAGAATTTGGAAGGGTCTAAAAGGAAATATAGTCAACATTTCTCATCAATAAGTAAAAATAAAAATCAGTCAACTCCATTATAGCAGAAGAAAGAAGAAAATCCAAGTCCATTAATGCATCCAGTAACTTATTTGTGAAATGTCTATTAAATGCTAGGTACTGGGATAAAACTACAAACAAACCAGATAGGGTACTTGAGCTTATCTGTAGAGCTTACTGTTTCCACTTTTAAAAATTCTTGAAGGAGAAGTACATAATACTAGCAAAATACATTAAAACCATTGATTTAAAGAAAAAAGCCAAAGATATTTTAGTTTGGTAACAAGAAATAAACCTTAAAGAAAACTTTCATTTCATAGCAGTGTGTAAATGAAGGAGCCTAAAAGGAGATAAACATGAAGGGCCAGAAAAGTAGGAAGAAAAGCAAGTACAAGTTGAGTATGCCTAATTTGAAGATGTAAAATCTAAAATGCTCCAAAAGCCAAAACTTTGAGTGCTGTTATGATGCCACAGGTTGTGAATTCCACACGTGACAGCTAGACAACAGGCAAAAGCAATCAAAACTCTGTTTCATGCACAAAATTATTGAAAACGTATAAAATGATCTTTGGGCTATTTGCTAAGGTATATATGAAACATAAATGAATTTCATGTTTACAATTGGGTCTCATCCCCAAGCTATCTCATTAGGGATATGTAAATATTCCAAAATCTAAAAAAATCCACAATCTAAAACACTTCTAGTCCCAAGCATTTTGAATAACTGCTACTCAATCTGTATTGTGTCAAAGACACCAAAAGTAGAAAGTACTATAAGGAGAGGTGAGTGAAATGAGAAATAAAAAATATGTGCATAGGATTTAGCAGAATAAAATGTTATCTGTAACACTGGCCAAAGGAGTAATTTTCTAACAAACAGATGTTATTAGCAGCCTATTCCCTCACCAACTGAAATTTTAAATGGCTTCAAAATTGGCTCCTCACTACCTTTAAAATACAATTCAAACATATCTGCCCAACCTACATTAATTAGATCCTATCTACCTGTTAAGCCTTTGTTCCCATTATTTTCCTTTATGAAAGCTACTGCTGTATTTTCTAAGACTTCTGTGCTCATATATATTCATATTCTTTCTAAATTTGGCAAATATTTATTTAGTTCTTACTGTATGCCAGGATTTTTCCAGGTCCTGGGATACAAAGGTAAATAAGAGAAATTTTGTTTTCCTTGTCTACCTAATGAACTCCTAACTAAAAGTTAAATCTGAAGAATTAGTTCTCTTTTAAGAAACACAGGCAAGGTTAGATTCCCTCCCTTATAGAATAGGCGTGTCCAATTCTTTTTTTTTTTTTCTTTCTTCTGCTGTACACTGAATAAGAGCTGTCTTGGGCCACACATTAAATAAACAAACACTAAGGAAAGCTGATTAGCACACACACAAAAAAGTATGTGTATACTTTTTAAATTATATCTGACACTACAGATAAGCAGAAAAAAGCCTCACAAAATCAGCATTTGGTGGGCAGGCTGCAAGTGGTATGCCCTTGTAGCACAGAACCGCTACGATGCCACTACATTCTAATTTGGCCTCTTTCATTGAACTGAAAGTTCCTTGAGGACAAGGATCCTGCTGTCCCTTTTTTAATTCTACTTTTTAATATTTACATTATAAATATTTATAGAACAAATGGATAAACATAGTGACAAAACACAAACAGGTGCATTAGTTATCAAGTAGAAAACAAAATAACTTTAAAACATAAAGAAACTTATAAAAATTGCATTTTAGATTTAGGAGACATTTAATTGTTAAGCATTTATACTGGCAAACTAGAGAATGATTTTTATCTGGCACTACTAAAACATTTCTAAATCCCAGAAGATGGTTTATCTTACCTCTATCAAAGGCCACAGGCTGTGCATAAACAATTGGTCTATTCAAAGTAATAAGCACAGCTTCCCTATCTGAAGAACCACTGATTTCTTCTCTGAGGGCATTTCTTAATCCAATTCTAGTTTTAAAATAGGCAACTTGATGAAAATCAGAACCAGCTTCCTCATAAACCTAAAATAAAATTTAAAGCTCAATAAAAGAAAATAGTGGAAAATGTTTTAATAAAAAGAACTAAATACTATTAATAGAATTGTTCACCAAAAGAACTATATCTTATATTTTTCTCAATTTTAATTGTTAATGATATACTCCTTATATGCAACACTTGAAATTAATACACAATATAAATAGCTGTGTAAAAAGTAAATATGAAGTCATAAAGTTTATATAAAAGCTAGGAGGAGATTCATATTCTGAATGGCAATGTATTAAATGTTTGAAAATAATCAGAACTTCTCAAAATGTGTTTCCATTAGAAAATGACTCTTTTTCTAGAGATATGAAATTTTAGTTCATTTTCTCCCCCACATAATAGTCATTCAATTTTGAAACTATGACTGGAATTATTGTACTTGGTTTCATCAAAGAGGAAAAAAAGGTTGAAAATCTACATAATTATTTTTAGTAAAATTAAAAGAAAACAAACTCCAATGAGCTCCAAAGTTAATTTAAAATAGAGAATTTGATTAAATGCTGCCTATTTCTTTACCTTTACAGTGTATTTAACATTATCATTGGCAAAACTTTCCAATATTCTACCGTGAAAGTATAAACTTTTTAAGAACTGAGTAATATTGGCATAAGGCATTGAAATAAAAAAAAGTTTAATAAAATAATAAAATTACAAGAACATATTTACAAGGATCCTAGGTTAAGTTTTATGTGACTGCATTTGCAACAAACTACAACAATATGCTGATGTAGTACTTAATAAACTGCCAAGGTAAAATTAAATGAGTTTTCATTAGAATTTCATTAGAATCAGTAACTAGGGCCTTAAACTAAGTATAGTAATGCATAAGTTAAAGTTATTCAAATTGATATACAAAATTTAAGAAACAGTTCTGATATCAACATATTCTGTACTCACTTGATGTTTGACAATTTGTCCTAATGCCAGATTTAAATCCACTTGGCATTTACCAAATAGTTTCAGATAGCTGCTACTTCCTGGTGAAGCTTTGGTTTGAAGTCGGTTAGAAAGTTCCAGTTCAATCAACCCAGTTTCAAATCTCACAGCTCTCATTGATGGAGTAGTAGCTGTTACTTGAATACCCTAGTGATTATACATTAGGAGGAAAAAAAATAATCTTAAGTCAACAAAATATACCTACTCAAATGCAATCTTTCAATGATAAGCAAAGCAGCTATGCTTTAAAACGTGTACAGGCATACCTCAAGAGATAAAAGCAGGTTTGCTTCTAAACAAGTACAATAAAGTGAGTATTTTAAAAAAGTGAGTCATACAAACTTTTTGGTTTCCCAGTACACATAAAATGTAATGTTTACACATACTATAGTCTATTGAAGTGTGCAATAGCATTTTGTCTAAAAAAGCCAACATAAATAACTAAAAAATGCTAACTATCATCTAAGCTTTTAGATAAGTTGTAATCACTTATTCATTTCTTCATTCATTTACTTTTAGAGACAAGGTCTCACTCTGTCCCATAGGCTGAATGAAGCACAGGGGCATAATCATAGCTCACTGTAAACTCAAATGCATAGGCTCAAGTGATCCTTCTGCCTCACCCTCTGAGTAGCTGGGACTACAGGCATGCACCACCATGCCTGAACAATTTTATTTTTATTTTTATTTATTTATTTTTTTGAGACAGAGTCTCACTATGTTGCCTTCGGTAGAGTGCCGTAACATCACAGCTCACAGCTACCTCAAACTCTTGGGCTTAAGTGATTCTCTTGCCTCAGCCTCTCAAATAGCTGGGACTACAGGCACCCGCCACAAAGCCCATCTAATTTTGTTGTTGAGAATACCTGGGGTGGGTTTAAACCTGCTAGCCCCCGTGTATGTGGCATCCCAACCACATGAGCAATGGGTACAGAGCCAGTGGCTACTTTTATTTTTATATTTTATAGAGACTGAGTCTTGCTATGCTGTTCAGGCTGGTCTTGAACTCTTGGCCTCAAGTGATCCTCCTGCCTCTACTTCCCAGCATGCAGAGATTACAGGTGTGAACCACCATGCCTAGCCATGGGGGGTTATAATCTTTTTGCTTATGGAGTATCTTGCTTTCATGTTGATGGCTGCTTATTCATTAAGGTGGTAACTGCTGAAGGGTAGGTGGCTGTGGCAATTTCTTTCTTTTTTTTTTTTTTTAAGGAGCTATAACCACTTTTATTTTCTCTGTTTAAAATCAAAAAGAAAATAAACATCAATTCTGTTATACACTAATATCTTCAAAGTACATCGTTTGTACAAGAGAAAGACTAAGAACAAAAACGTGTTTACAGAGATTCAAACATATATGACTGAGACCATCTCTCTCACACAGCTTTCCGATGGTACTCAGGAGGAGTCACTTCATAATCGCTGGCACTAAACAAGGTTGCAGAGTTCTTTGCCAGATACTTTAGGAAATCATGAAGATAGTTCAGTAA
>CAUYQV010101157.1:0-17575 GCA_963574575.1 Galagoides demidoff
AGTGAAGGGAGGGATGAGTGAAGGGCAGGGGTTTGCTACTATGGGGGAGGCATGCTTCAGACCAGGCAGGAGTGTGCCATTAGCTTACCCAGAGTTGGCTCTTCCGGGGAGTTCTTCCTTTTGGTGCCAGCTGGGGATGAGCGCCAGCTCTGTGATGATCAAGGAGATGTGTTCTCTGCATATGCAGTGTTCAAAGGGAAGAGGCACTTGTCTAACCCATGCACAAAGGGCTAGATGAGAAGCTGATTAGCACACCCAGGCATAGCTGATCCCGTGTGTGTATGTGTGTATGTGCGTGTGTGTTAGTGATGGGAGGGTGGGACACTTACAAGGTATGATCTCAGGGTACTTCAAGGTAGTTCAAAATGCTAAAATTCTCACATCAGAATTGGAATCTATCCTTTGGATTAAGACATTGAGAACTTAAAGTAGTAACAATCACTTCTCATCAAACTTCCCAGTCAAGAATGAGGTCAGTAGATAGGTTCTCCCCACTCACCTGCCAACTCTGCACATGGAATAGAACATTACCAAGAGCTCCTTGGCCAGGTGCCATGGTTCATGTCTGTAAAATCAGCAGTTTGGGAGCCCAAGGTGGGAGGATCACTGGAGGCCAAGAGTTTGAGATCAACCCAGGCTCTACAAAAAATTTCAAAAGCTAGTCAGGCATAGTGGTGTTTGACTATAGTCCTAGCTATACAGGAGTCTGAGGCAGAGGGACTGCTTGAGCCCAGGAGGTCAAAGTTATAGTGAGCTATGATTGTGCCCCTGCACTCTGGCCTTAGTGACCGAAGAAGACTGTCTCTACAAAAACTGAAAAAAAAAAAAATTCCTCTGCATGAACACGTTCTTGAGATAAGGGAAAAGTCAAGCGTGGAGAATGGGCTGTGCTGCAGGACAGGTAGATCTGAAGGAGAGAGGCAAATCAGAAGGTTCCATGGGGTGGATATAAGGAGGGTGGGGCACCAAGACAGGAGGGAGCATGAGCAAGCGAGCTAGTGGCAAGGCTATTAAAGGCAAGCCCTTAGAGCAGTGGTTCTCAACCTTCCCAATGCCGCAATGTATTTTGCATTGTTAAAAAGGGGTCGCGACCCACAGGTTGAGAACCGCTGCCTTAGCGGGAAGAGCATAGACCAGCTTTCCAAGATTCTAAATTCTAGATTGTCTGCTCCACATAAGGGTTCTCTGATTTGGGGTAACAACTATCTGGGGCTTGGTTTCTTTATCTGTTAGCTGGGAATGGCCATCTCTGTTCTACTTGCCTCAGAAAGTTCTTGTGAGGCTTAGATTTAAAAAAAAACATGAATAAGGAAAGGAAATTTATGTAGACTACTCACTGCAGTATGAATTTATTTCGCTATCTTGCCCAGGGCTAGCTCTTACTGAAAGTGAGTTTATGAAAATGAGCAATTCCGGATGATAAAATATGAGACTTGCTGTAAATTTCTTGCTTGATTTCTGATAGGCATGAGCCAGATCTATTAGTATTCTTGGGTCTGAGGTTCTAGAATTCTCTAGCTTTACTTCCTGATAGCCTTTCTTTTCTCCAGCCAGGTCGTAGCACTGTTTCCAAGTCCCGGTGACATTTTGAGTTGCTTTCAATGGAGGGCTCAGGTTCAATCTTTGTAGGAATTGATATGCCCATTCCCACCTGCATCCCTCCTGCCACAGCTGCCTCCTAACCTCTTCTTTGCCTTTAGCATATGACCCTGCCCACATTCTCAGCCTAACTTTGTAAAGGTTGTGTGGAGGATTGGGAGGCTAACTCCTTTGGGTCACTGAGTAGCCCACCTCCAGAGGGCACTGTTTACATCATACACCATAGTTTGAATGGCATCCCTTGGATTTGTACTCTGCAATCTCCAAGCTTGCAGCATCTAGTCACATCCTGACTCAAACCTGGCCCTTCTTTGACTCACTAAATTTTACTTCTCCTTCTGGACTGAGTTTTTTTTTGTTTTTTTTTTTTTGAGACAGAGTCTCAGTAGGGTGCTATAGCATCACAGCTCACAGCAACTTCAAACTCTTGGGCTTAAGTGATTCTCTTGCCTCAGCCTCCCAAGTAGCTGGGACTACAGGTGCCCATCACAAAGCCTGGCTATTTTTTGTTGTGGTGGTGGTGGTCATTGTTGTTTAGCAGGTCCAGGCCAGGTTCAAACCCACCAGCCCCAGTGCATGTGGCTGGCACCCTAACCACTGAGCTATGGGCACCGAGGTTTACTGAGCTTTTGCATCTTCCCCTCCTCCAGGAAGCCTGCTCTAGCCCCTTCAGCTGGCTGAGATGGCTGTCCTCTGCTTTCGTAGGTCCTTGTGCCTCCCTCTGCCACAGCATTGACCCTACTGTACTGTCATGGTCTGACTACATATCTTTCTCTGCCACTAGACTCTATGCTCCTTAAGGGCAAGAACTGTGTTTCATCTCTTTCACTGTCCCACCCCCTACCCCTGGCCTGGTCAGCAGTAGGCATTGAGGAAACAGTGGCTGGATAAACTGGAACTCTGGGACATTGGAAATCATACAGCTGGAGAACTTGGGGAGTGCAACCATGACTTCCCTACCTCCCACCCAAAGGACACTATGCTTATTTAATTGCTTGTGTGTGTGTGGGGGGGGGGTCAAACAGATGTTACAACAGCTCACTTAGCAAAGGACAGTGATTAGGATTTTCTTTTATTAACTAAATAGACAGCACCCTTGTGGAATATTAAAAGCCAGATGGCGCAACTTTCATTTTGTGTGTATCTAGAAGGGAAGCACAAAATGCCAGCATTGTCCTGTTTAACCTGAAGTCCAGTCTGAAAGATACTGTCTACCTACTTCTGAACTGAGGCACATGCATGGACTTACACGGGACCCTGTTCACCTACCCAAGGAGACTAAGCCTGCTTTACTCCACACCCATTTCCCTCCTACTCTAGTTGGAAGAAAGCCAAGGGAAGATGAAAGTTGGAGTCTGTGATGGGCTGGATCGTGTCCCCTAAAATTCATATGTTGAAGCCCTCATCCCCAGAACTTCAGAACATGAGTGTATATGGAGATCGGGCCTTTAAAGAGATAATTAAGTGAGTGGAGCCATTAGGGTAAGCCCTGATCCAATCTGACTAATGTCTTTCTAAGGAGGGAATTTGGCCACATGAGAGATAGCAGGAGAATGTAGGCACCAAAAACTGAGTATATGAAGAGGTGGCAAAAGGGCAGCCATTTACAAAGTGGAGAGGCCTCAGGAAACCAACTCTACCAACACCATTATCTTGGACATCCACCCTCCAGAACTATAAGAATATAAAAATTTCTGTTGCTTAAGCAAGCCAGTCTGTGTTATTTTGTTATGGCAGCCCCAGCACACTGAAACAGGGTTGATTCGTAGGTAAACTTTGGACTCCAGCTCAGCTTGGGATGCCTGGGATAAACTCAGATGCATCCCTTGAGCCTGAATCATCTGGGCCTGTAACATAGACCGTGACCAGAGTTGTGCTTCTCTTCCCACCCTCACCACAGGTCCAGTGTTCATTTCTTCATAGTTGAATGTGTTTGTTTTTTCCTTCCTTCCTTCATTCATCCAGCAGTTACTAAGGTAACTATAGCATCCTGCCCTCAAGGAACTTAATGCCTTATAATGGGTACATGTCTACCCTGTAAGTCTAGAGATGAAGTAGGTATGTGGCATCACCCTCAGCTGGGTGGTCCGACTGGTTAGTGAAGGAGGAAAAACTTTGGTCTGTGTAAAGCAGGATCTACAGTGCAATGAGGTGTTGGAGTTAAGAGCTTGGATTTTTTGTGTGTGTGTATGAGACAGAGTCTCACTATGTCACCTGTGGTAGAGTGCTGTAGTGACACGGCTCACAGCAACCACAAACTCTTGGGCTTAAGCAATTCTCTTGCCTCAGCCTCCCAAGTAGCTGGGTCTACAGGTGCCTGTCACAACACCCAGATATTTTGTTGTTGTTGCTGCCATTGTTGTTTAGCAGGCTAGGTTCGAACCCACCAGCCCCAGTGCATGTGGCCGGCACCATAACCACTGAGCTACAGGTGCCAAGCCAAGAACATGGATTTTAAAACGGGCTGCTTAACTGTTACAGTTAAGAGAATAGACTCTGAGTCTGAACTGTCTGGGCTCAAATATGTTATTTATTAGCACATGATCTTGGTAAGTTCTAAACTTCTCTGTTCCTCAGTTCTTCTTCTATAAAATGGGACTGAATCATAATACCTATCTCATAGGGTTATAGTAAGATGAGTTAATACGCAGAGAACTCTTAGAACAGTGTTCAGCACATGGTAACCACTACATTAATTTTACTGGTAATAGTATTTAGAGACAGAAGACCTGTGTTTTAGTCTGTCACTTACTAGCTGCATATTCTAGGGCAAACAAGCTCTTCCCCAGCTGGGCACCTTTTCCTACCTAACCAGGTGCTTGAGAGGATCAAGTTTCATAACTAACATTTAAGGTTATTGAAAATGGGGGGAGGCTCAGCACCTGTGGCTCAATCGGCTAAGGCGCCAGCCACGTACACACCTAAGGTGGCGGGTTCGAATCCCCAGCCCGGGCCCGCCAAACAACAATGATGGCTGCAACCAAAAAATGGCCGGGCATTGTGGCGGGCGCCTGTGGTCCCAGCTGCTTGGGAGGCAGAGGCAAGAGACTCGCTTGAGCCCAGGAGTTGGCGGTTGGAGGTTGCTATGAGCTGTGATGCAATGGCACTCTACCCAGGGGGACAGCTTGAGGCTCCGTCTCAAAAAAAAAAAAAAAAAAAAAAAAGAAAATATCACCACCCCACATCCTGATTCAGACCCGGGGAAAGGGGGAAAAGGCTGATCAGAGCCCCTGACCCAGAAGCTGCGTGTGTCGCTGGCACAACATTCATTCCCTTTACTGTGTGATCTTTAGCTACGTTTGGATCCAGCTTTTTTTTTTTTTTTTGTAGAGACAGAGTCTATTTTATCACTCTCAGTAGAGTGCTGTGGTGTCACACAGCTCACGGCAACCTCCAACTCCTGGGCTTAGGTGATTCTCTTGCCTCAGCCTCCCAAGTAGCTGGGACTACAGGCATCCGTCACAACGCCGGGGTATTTTTTGTTGCAGTTTGGTCAGGGCTGGGTTTGAACCCTCCACGCTCAGTATATGGGGCCGACACCCTGCCCACTGAGCCACAGATGCTGCCCTGGATCCAGCTTTTTAGTGGTATAAAATGAGATAAAGGATATTGAAAGACAATTAGCAAACTCAGCCATCTACTAAAATTATGCAGAGCTCTTAAAAATAATGTTTTTTTGAGACAGTCTCACTCTGTGGCCCTGGGTAGAGTGCTGTGTCGTCACCCAGAGCAACTTAAAACTCTTGGGCTCGAGCGATCCTCTTACCTCAGCCTCCCAAGTAGCTGGGACTACAGGAACTTGCCACCACACGCAGCTCATTTCCCCTTTTTCCTTTTTAGTGGAAATGGAGTATTGCTCTTGTTCAGCCTGGTCTTAAGCTCCTGAGCTCAAGCAATCCACCCGTCTCAACCTCTCGGAGTGCTAGGATTATAGGCATGAGCCACTGAGCCTGGCTTAATACATACATCTATATATGTATGTATTTTTAAGGCAGAGTCACACTATGTCACCCTCAGTAAAGTGCTGTGGTGTCATAACTCACAGCAACCTCACTCTTGAGCTTAAGCAATTCTCTTGCCTCAGAATCACTGTAACTGGGACTACAGGTGCCTACCACAATGCCTAGCTACTTTTTTTGTTATTGTTGTCATTGTTGTTTAGCAGGCCTGGGCCAGGTTCAAACCCACCAACCCCAGTGCATGTGACTGGCACCCTAACCACTGAGCTATGGGTGCTGAGCCTTAACAATAATTTTTTTTTTTTTTAGAGACAGAGTCTTACTCTGTTGCCCTTGGTAGAGTGCTGTGGTGTCACAGCTCACAGCAACCTCCAGCTCTTGGCCTTAGGTGATTCTCTTGCCTCAAGCCTCCCAAGTAGCTGTGACTACAGGTGCCCGCCATGATACCTGGCTATTTTTTTGTTGCAGTTGGGCCAGGGCAGGGTTTGAACCTGCCACTCTCGGTATATGGGGCCGGTGCCCTACTCACTGAGCCACAGGCACCACCCAACAATAATTTTTTAAAAAGCAAGTAGGTAGCACTTGGTGCTTTGGTGCAGCTCTTCCATCCTAGTTCCTGTGAAATTTCTATTAGTGTTTAGAGCAAAAGTATGGAGATAGCAGGTAAGAAAGAAAGGCTTTTTAATCTGATCTCTATGCTGTGGTATCCCTGTGTGAGTGTCCCTCCAAAATGCGTAACCTGCGTTGATCTAACATATCAAAGATCTAACAAACACCAGCTAGATGAGGAAGGTGAATGCCATCTCCACACTTGTGATTGCCCTTCACAATATTCTACGTCAGTGGTTCTCAACCTTCCTAATGCCGCGACCCTTTAATACAGTTCCTCATGTTGTGGTGACCCCAACCATAAAATTATTTTCATTGCTACTTCATGACTATAATTTTGCTACTGTTGTGAATAGTAATGTAAATATCTGATATGCAGGATGTATTTGGGCAACCCCTGTGAAAGGGTCATTAGACCCCCAACGGGGTCACGACCCACAGGTTGAGAACCACTGCTCTGTGTAGACAGGGCATCTTCCTGCGGGGCCTCATCACCCTCGCCGCATGGCTTGTCCACCCTCTGCCTACTGTTCCTTTGGTTCCACCTCCTGAGCTTGAACTGTCTACTGGATCCCACAGAAGCCCTGCAGCCCCGAGAGTGTCCCCCAGGGAGTGTGCTTCCGTCCTTCACTGCTCTGAAGTCTGTGGCTGGTAAGCACAATTGTCTTCACTGGGAATCTCTGCTGATGGGAACAACTTCCCCCAACTCAGCGCTCTGGGTGTCGGCAGGAAGGACACTCAGTGAAGGGAATCTGGGGCACGTCGGAGAACCCAATCTGTAGAATCCTGTTTCCTGGGAAGCAGTTGTCCGACAGCTGCCCTTCCTGGCATCAGATGATCTCCCAGCTCTGCTTTCCCGGGGATGTCCATTTGTTCTGTCTTTTCTAGTCCATTCTTTCTGATTTGTCCGACATTTTTGAGGTTTGTTTCCCATTAATTTCACTTCCCCAAGGCTTCGGTTGGCCATAGCATCGTGTTTGTCCCAATGCACCAGCGCCTTGGAGCTTCTCTGTGCAACATAAACAGCCGCTGTGTCTTTATTTTTGTTTAAATTCTCAAAATAGAACATTGAATTGACTTACTCTGAATCAGGTGTTTATCCCCGGTTCCATCAGTTGTGACCACGATGTTGGGGTCACCTGAGACCAGCGTGACCATGGTGTCCAGACAGAGGCAGATTCTTTTAGAAAGCATTGGACCTGGGAGCAAGATGGCTGATATACCTAACACAGACATAATGTTTTTCGTATTTTTAACCTTATTCCAAATTTGGGATGATTGTAGTCAGTCCTGGAATAGTAGTATGCGAGTTAAACATCTGGTCAGTTACAAAAATACCTTAATTGGCACCCAAGGGCACCACAAGCCAGCTGTTGCAGTGACCAGGTAATCTGCTGCCTCTCACTCAGGCTCCAGGAGGGGGGGCTGCAAACCCTCTGTGCAGGGTCTGGAGATGTGCTGCGTCCAGACCTCTGGCTTCTGTCTTATTTCGAACATAGCTGCTTCACCTTTCCTTTGGAAGTCTTCTATCACATCTTGTTGAATTACAAGTAGATACCTTTTTTTTTTTTTCAGACAGAGTCTCACTACGTGACCCTCAGTAGAGTGCTATGGCATCACAGCTCACAGCAACCTCAAACTCATAGGCTTAAGTGATTTTCTTGCCTCAGCCTCCCAAGTAGCTGGGACTACAGGTGTCCACCACAATGCCCGGCTATTTTTTGTTGCAGTTTTCATTGTTGTTTAGCAGGTCCCACCTGGGTTTGAACCCACCAGCCTGGGTGTATGTGATTGATGCCGTAACCACTGTGCTATGGGCACAGAGCCAAGTAAATGTCATTTAGAAATACAAAAATATAGATTACAAATTCATCTACAGCAGAAGTAGATTGAGGTTTTGTGGTGCTTGAAGCTTATATAACTTAGGAGACTTTTAAAGAGAAAAGAATGTAAAATTATCAAGATAAAATTAGGTGTGAAATTGGCTCATTAGAAATGTAACATGACAGATATGTGGTGTCACAGCTCACAGCAACCTCAAACTCTTGGGCTCAAGGGATTCTTTTGCCTCAGCCTCCCAGGTAGCTGGGACTACAGGCGCCCACCACAATGCCTGGCTATTTTTAGAGACAAAGTCTCACTCAGGCTCAGACTGGTCTTGAACTCATGAGCTCAGGCAATCTACCCAACTTCAGCTCCCAGAGTGCTAGGATTATAGGCGTGAGCCACCTTGCCAGGCCCACAACAGATATCTTTTGTAAAAGAAAAAAAAAAGTGTCTCTTAAGGGTGGGGCCTGTGGCTCAGTGAATAGGGCACAGGCCCCATATACTGAGGGTGGCAGGACCCAGCCCTGGCCAAACTGCAACAAAAAAGTAGCCGGACATTGTGGCAGGTGCCTGTAGTCCCAGCTACTTGGGAGGCTGAGGCAAGAGAATTGCCTAAGCCCAAGAGCTGGAGGTTGCTGTGAGCTGTGACGCCACAGCACTCTATTGTGGGTCATATAATGAAATTCTTTCTCTCTTAAAAAAAAAAGTGCCTCTTAAATTTGGGCATAAAGATAACATGACAATGTTATTAGAATACAGATTCCTGGGTCCACCCCAGACCTACTGAAAGAGAGGTTATGAGGTGAGGCCTTGGAATCTGCCTTGTAGTATACAGCCCCAGGATGTCTGAATACATTTCCAGATAAACTAAGAGCTCAGTGCAGTGAATAAGATGTTAACAATATTCTCTCTCTCTCTGGTACATTTATGTGAAATTTCAATTATCACTGTGTGAAAGAAGAAATACAAATTGTATATACAAAGTCTAAGTGGAATTTGTCATAAAGTTACTACATATATTCTTACTTAGTTGCTTTATAACCAGAGAGAATAAGCTGATAATAGAGAAGAAAAATCAGAAGCCTCAAAAGATAGTTATGGATTTCATAATATTTCCGTATATTTTCATCATTGGGGAGAAAAAATTGCCCCATAGGTACTCTTTTTCCATACCACAAAATAAGAAGCATATGAATACTAGATGCAACTTTAGAAAAAATGAGATTTAGAAATTACTCCAAATACCACAATTGTTACATTCTATAACATATTCTGTATGTTTCTTGAAGTGCTTATGGTATTTGTCAAAAAATTTTTTTCAACAAACTCTTTTTTTTCCTTTTGAGACAAAGTCTTACTCTGTTGCCCAGGCTAGAGTGCAGCGGTGTCAGCCTAGTTTACAGCAACCTCGAACTGCTGAGTTCAAGCAACCCTCCTGCTTCAGCCTTTCAGGTAGCTGGGACTACAGGTGCCTGCCACCACATCCAGCTAATTTTTTTTATTTTTGGTAGACAGGGTCTAGCTCTTCTTGCTCGGGTTGGTTTCTAACTCGTGAGCTCAGGTGATTCACCTGCCTCAGCCTCCCAGAGTGCTGGGATTACAGGCCTAGCAAATTCATTTTAATGATTTAATTGGCTTGTATTAGTAATTAATGAATGGGCAACATTCCACCTAAAATTAGAAAGGTGCTTCCATGAGCTGACCAGAGGGGCAAGCTTTATAGCTGAAAAAGGGCTGAGGGAAGCAGAATCAAGGAATAAAAAAGGAATCCGTGTTTTACAAAATTACTTTCCTTATAGAGTTGAAACACAGGAGACTTCCCTACCATGCTGACTCAGGTAAACTGGGCCCAGAAACTTTTGGTTTCTGTAAATCTCCTATCTTTCAAAAAAATTGGCTTGTTTTAATTTGATTATGTGGCATCTAGCCTGAGCGACTTCATTCTGGTTTGGTCTGGTTAGTTAGAGCCTCGTGTAGGAACTTGGTCCAAAACAATAACCTTCCAGAAATGTAATTTAACAATATGGGCAGGGACGCACACACAGATTTAATAATAGTATAAATAAACTTTGAGTCAAGAATACTTTATTGAGTGAATTAATGCTTTTATCACATTAATTTATTGTAACACACATATATGAACAGATGACCCACATACTATTTACAATAGAAAATAAATCAGTTAATAGAGTTTACTAAATTAAAATACTGAACTACTTTGACAGCCTAAACTATAACACACAAGCAAAATCTCTGTGGAATTCATATTTACATATTAAAACATTACTGAGTTAGGGGAACAAATAAACCTGACTTTGTAACCTTAGGGAAAGATTGTTCAGTAAATTTATGGGACTTCCAGAGGTCACAAACGGAGGAGGAGGGGAAACACAGAATTTTTCACACTTTTCTGGTAACTGGAGCTCAAACAAACTCTTGGGTCAAAAGCTGCATAATTTCTGCCCAAAAGACTGGTTCCTCTCAACCAACCAACTGAGGGTCCAGGTCTTCCTAGACCTAGAAATTGAAGGTCAGAGTTTTCACCTTAGGGTTGAGAATCAGAAATCAGATTCTAAGGAGTAGGGAAGGTGTGAGTCAGCGGAGGATACAGAGTTCTCTAGAACCAAGCTTTCTTGGGACATGAATCAGGTTTATTTTAGACATAAAACTTTCTAGCTCCAAATGGGGAAAAGAGAAATCTTTGTTACTCTATAAAGACTGTCACTCTGCCAGGATTGTAGGGAACAACTGAGTAGACCAAGCCCCGAGGCCCTCCTGCTTGTCCCTGTGCCAAGTTCAAGTTCTCAGTCCTGCCATAGTGCTTACTGACAAGGGCATGTCTGAGGTGAGGCTGCATTCTCCAGTGAGTTTGTTCCCCTGGAGGACCCTTGGGACTGCAGCCCTGGTGGAGGCCTTTTCATTAGACAATACCGATGCCCTCTGCTTCCTGGAAAGGTTCCTGCTTGGGTCTCCCAGCTGTAACATGACTTGTAACTTTATTATTTCATTGCCAATTTGAGCAGGCACAGATAGACTATTTAAGCCATAAAACCCTAAGCTACACTGGGTGGGGTTGTGTTTATCTGTGCACTTGGATTTTAGCATACTGTTGTAAAGTTAAATTGGAGTTAAATTCAAACAAAAATTTCCAAATGTAGTGGCAATTCCTGCCAAGTCCCATATATTTGCCACTATCACTTTTAAACTTGGTTTCCAATGGAGTAATATGATCTGTCTTCCAAGACAGAAACCCAAGCGTGCGGTAGCCTTCCTATGGAGCGGGGTTTATTTCTCAGCTTCGGACTTCTTTGTTGAAGGGCCATCCGATTGGCAGCGCCCTTCTTCTCCTTTATGCCTGGAGCTTGCTAAGTGCTCTGGCAGCCCAGCCAGCAGCCAGCCATTTGGTTTTGTTTCCGCTTTCACGCAGGGAGCTGATCTCTGCCCTTATCCTTTGGGTGGAAAGCTTTGAGTTCATTTTCCCTTTAGGCATCATCATTTCCAACTTCCGAACCCCGGAGCTCTCAGCAGGCTAGACGCAACAGCTCGCTCCCTGCTTAATGTCTATTTTTTGTTATGTTCTCTGAGTTACTCTACATCCTTCCGTTTTATACCAGAGTAGAACTTCTGTAAGGTGACCGAGCACCCACGGAACTATAACAAATTGGTCAGCACATGGAGGTGGTCGACATAAGGCCATTTCTGCTCTATAAAAATTAAGTCAACTTAAGAAGGAGGTCAGTGTAGGCAGGTGGTCAACCATGGAGGTTCTGCTGTATTTATTTTCTCCCTGAAGTCTCCCTCAATTCAGGAAATGGCAACTCTATTCTTCAGTCGCTCAGACCAGGAACCTTGGATTTATCTGCTGACCTGCAAGAAAGGACAAAGGCAGACGTACGTAGGTAAAGAGTTCAATTGAGCCAAATGTGAGGACTGTAACACGGGGAACACTTGCAAACTAAGTTTGGGTGTAAAGGCCAGATGAGGAGGCAGGCATAGCAAGCCAGTCCCCACCAGGTCATATAGAAATACCACTGGTTAGCAGAAATAAGGTAACAACGACTGGCTAAAGGCTACGGCATTGCTCAGAACAGTTGTTATCAGATTGTGATTCACCCAGTTCCTGGGATTCTTTATATAAGCAAGAGGTGACCAGGAATTTTAGGGTAGTAATTATGGTCTCAGGCCCATTCTCCTGTGGCCATTGTAATTTAGTTAACATCTATTTGTCCAATTTTATTCTCATCTCCCTCCTTTTGATCAAAGTCTTTCTTCTGGAAAGCACTGATGATCAACAAATTATTTTGGAATCCCTCTGCACTAGGAAGGCTCATTTCCAGAGAATAATGTCCCCACTGAGGGACAGGAGACAGCTGGGACTGGTGAAGGTTTAGGACCAGATTTGGCAACCTAGGGACAGGCATGAAATCAGTCAGACCTTAAATTATGTTGTTTCAGTCATATGTTGAGTCGACTGGCAAGCATGATTTCAGTTTTTATTGTTTATTTCAAACAGGTAGAAACACAAATCATGGCCAGGAAAGGTGGTTCGCATAATCCTACCACCCTGAGAGGCCAAGGTGGGAGCATTGCTTGAGGTGAGGAGTTCCAGACCAGCTCTGAGCAAGAGCAAGATCCATCTCTACTAAAAACATATTAGAAATTAGCCCGCAGTTCTGTTTCCACAGGTACAGTGCAGTGGTGTTATTGTAGCTCACTGTAACCTCAAACTCCTGGACTCAAATAAGCCTGCTATCTCAGCCTCCCGAGTAGCTGGGACTGCAGGTGTACACGACCACACCATCTAATTCTTCTATTTTTAGTAGAGATTTGGTCTCACTCTTGCTCAGGCAGTCTCAAACTCCTTGTTTCAAGCAATGCTCCTGCCTCAGCCTCCCTCCCAGCCATATTTGCCTTTCTTAAATGAAAAACATGAATTTATAAATCCAAACCCTCAATTTTAGCTGTGCAAGGATTGGTTAGAAGTACATGATATGGTCCCTTCCATCAAGCTTGAAAGGAATCCTTTATTTGGGGAAATGTCCCCAGCACACAAAATCTCCAGGTTGTAGTTCAGGACTCAGTTGATCTTCATCTCCTGGGAGCAGGCTATAAAAAGAATCTTGGACCAATTTGTCATTTTTAGAAATAAGTGTAGTAAGTCTTTGGCAATAGTAAAGGATTTTTTCCTTTAATAATGTTGGTTTTTAGGGCGGCGCCTGTGGCTCACGGAGTAGGGTGCCGGCCCCATATGCCACAGGTGGTGGGTTCAAACCCAGCCCTGGGAAAAAAAAAAAAGTTGGTTTTTATATCCTTTCATCCAGGCACATGGGTCTCCCTGCTTATTGTTTCAAAAGGAGAAAGTTAGGTTTTCCAAAGAGGATAGATCTTAGGCTGAGCAACACCAGTGGAAGAGCCTTGGCCCATGTAATATCAAAAGCTTTGGTTAGTTTTGCAAATTGTCATTGGTTAGCTCCATCAACCTCAAGGAAAGGGGACGCACGGTGGAAATGCTGAAATACTGGCCATATGATGCATATAGATCAAATTACTTGGCAGTAATAGGCAGTAAAATGCATGCCTAGGTCACTATGGAGCTTGGAAGCAAGTCCCCAAGAAGGAATGATCTGTTCTATTAAAATTTTTCATATAACTTGGGCGGTGTCTCTGTGGCATGGGAATGCTTTAATCCAACACAGAAACATGTAGATCATAACTATGGGTCTGGGGTAAATAGTGCAGTGAAATAGACATTTGAGCAACTAACTACAGGGGTTGGTTTGCAATGACATTGTTTCCCACATGCTGTCATTGTATCTGGATCCATGAGTTAACTCATGAACAGACTGTGCTATCAAAGGGCAACTAATGTCCTGGGGGAAGGATTGTTCAACCATTTTGTCCATACCATAATCTGTTTCAGTAGAGAATACTCCTTCCCCAAAAAATGTTTTGGGGAACCTTTTCTTGTGCTCTTTTAAATGGGGTGTGTACTTGCAGAGACATTCCATGAATAGGGCTCAAGCTGGAAATGTCCTTTAGTGCCATATTTTTGGCCACAATACCAGTGAAATGATTGCTCCTCTATGGGGAGTGTTTAGAGTATCCATGAATTTTTATAACAGTCAATTGAGTCAGGCTTTGAACAGACTCTAAGATTTGCTGGCCGTTCTTGATGGGTTGCTCAGAGGAGGTCGAAACTCCGTGTTGCCCCCAATCCCAAGCTGCTCTGAATGTGTGTCTGCTATCAGCGTAGATGTGTGCAGTTTTATTTTCTGCCAACTGACATGTTTCAGTTAGGGCAATCAGTTCTGCTTGCTGAGCTGATTTTATTTCTGGAAGAGGGCTGTCTTCCGTGATTTCAGCAAAGCAGAAAATAGCATAACCTACATGGTATTTTCCCATATCAGCCCTAAGACCTGAGCCATCTGCAAACAAGATTACATCAGCATTGTCGATAGGGGTCTCTTGTAAGTCCAGTATGGGTTTAAGAAGTTGATCGGTCAAGACAGTGAGTCACAGGATGTGTTGCTGGAAGGTGACAGCGGCAGTGTTAAGGTTTTTGCAACAAGAAATGGTCATATGAGGGAAAGACACAGGAGAACTTCATATGAAGTGAGGGTGCTAAATGTGGGGAGAACTTAGCAGTTTCCACGGTGAGCTGTGGTCCTCATTGTTTTCAGTTAGGACCCCCAGAGGATTCCCCTTATCTTCATATATAAATAAGGTAAAAAGGAGGCTGTAATTGGGGTGCCCAGGGTGGGAGCAATTGTGAGACTATCTTTAAGGCTGTGCATCGCTGATAGTCCTTGGAGGGTCGACACAAGAGGGTGTGGTGTAGCCCGTCTTTAGTGGCATATATTGAGGCTGAGCCATGAAAGAAAAATTGGATCGAAAAGAAAAGAAAAATTGGGTATCCAATGCTGATATTACTTGGCCTGACCTAGAAAGCCTTGGAGTTATTTTTTAGTAGCAAGTTTAGGGAAGGCCAGAATGCCTTCCTTTGATTCTGTCTGAATTTATTAGCAACTTTTCTTTGGAAATTAAATGTGCCAGGTATTTTACTTGGCTTTGGCAGAATTGAAGTTTTTCTTTAGAGGTCTTATTTCTCTGTAGGGCTGATGGCTGTAGGAAGTGTATTGGCTGTCCCGTCTAGAAGCCAGGAAGTTTGGGGGACAGGGAAGGAAGTTATCTAGATATACCTGGTATCAGAGTGTAGCCCCTGAGAAGTCCAGATCAGCAAGGTCAGATCTCAACATTTAGGAAAAGTAAGTTGGACTCTCAGTGGGTCTTTGGGGCATGACAATCCAGGTGTGCGCAGGTGGAAGTGTATAGGTATTAACTGTCTTTATCCCCCCGAACGCTAAAAAATCACTGCCTAGGTCAACAGTAGCAAATGCCCTACTCACTGTGGGTACTGCCGATAAGCAGGTATGCGACTCAGGCCCCACAGAATGTCTCGGAATTACCATACTGGGCTTTGCTCTCATATTTTGTACAAAACACCAGACTTTCCATTTGGTTTTGTGACTGGACAGATTGGTATATTGCAGGAACTAGTTCAAAAGGATAATTAGGCCCCTTTTTATAGAGTTCTGGATTAAGAGCTTTATTCCCTTGATTGTACCTAGTTTTACGGGGTATGAGCTTAATATGTATTAGGTAAAGGTTTAGATGGCTTTATTTCAACTTTAATGGAAGTGGCTGAAATTATTTTTCCAAGGTCTGTGGATTATGACTATGAATAATCTGACAGTGTCTGTAATAGGTTGTTAATATCCCTTGGTTCTGAACTGTTTCCCTGAATTTATATTGTAATACTTCTCAGGGTCTCCGGGTTGAGTTTAAATCCCTATGCCTTTGTGTTCCGTATTCAGAAACATTTCTCCCTTTTGGGAGAAGGAAATCCATTCATTATAAATTAGAAAAAATGTCTATTGATAAGGTGTATGGGAGTCAAAGAAATGAAGACCAGTAGGTGGCCTGGGTGATAAGTTCAAGGTCGAGACTTATGAGACTCACAGGTTGGTTAGACACCCTCACCGTTTAAATGGTTGGTTTTGTTACTCTGGGGAGGGGGTGTTTAAGGTGATGGGGCTGAGAACACAGAGAGTGGACCAGTGTCAGTGAAGGCCCAAGTCTGTTCTCCATTTATTAACATTCAGGAACGTATTTCTCTGACCGTGTTAGTAAGGAGAAATGGAAAACCTCTGTTTTGATACTAGGAGCAGTTTAGGTTGTTTTTTTCTAACTTTTTCACGCAGTCCTTTCAGCACTTTCAACTAGTAAACTTGGTTAGCTGTTAGTCCAGTTGGTACAAATTCCCAATGAGCAGAGTCCCTCTGATGTCAAAAAAGGTCAGCAACGTGGTTTTGACTCTTGATTTGGACTGACGGGACTCTTGGTCCTGGAGACTTGGCGGGCTTCCACTGCACACTGGGCTGCTTGCTCAGGGTCCTATTTGCTCTTCATCAGTGATAACACAGCCCCAAGCATTGTCCTGCCTCTCTGAAAGGTCTCCGCAAACCACTCTCCTTTTGCTTTTGTCCATCCCCGAGCTCCTTCAGGACCATTTTTGCACACTGTAAGATTTTCAGTTAAGATTTTCCTGTTTCTCTATTGATTTTTACTTGGTCTGCTGTTTCCCATAGTCAGCTGATATTTTAATGCACAATTTGATGAATTTTTGTGACGTTTTCACCATTTCTACTCCTTGTTGACTGCCCTGACCTTTCTTCATCAGTGACGCTTTCTTTTCCCTCAGAAAAACACGTAATCGCTCTGTGCACTGCCGTCTTCTTCATGGCATCGTTCCCATAAAGTCGGACTAACATGTCCCTGACTTCACTTCAGCGCTTGCCAAGCTTAGCAAGAAATTGAATGTTTGTTTGTTGCTCTAATTCGGTCTCTGACATTCTTGAGACCTCGCACAAAAACAGGCAACAACAATAATGAACGCCACTCAGCAAGACACCGCCACGTGTTGATAGGAGCACAGCTGTGAGACACTGACACACCAAAGTCATGAAACCTCACTGAGCCATTTATACAGCGCTGCCAACCTGAGGGCTCACCGGCAAGGTCGCCAACTTAACCGTCAGACCTCACGTTCACACAGTGGAATATATGGAGTATTTAATACTATCATTTAATTTTATGTCATTTACTATTATTTAGTATATAAGCACTACTGTTTAGAAATACTGTCATTTGTGACAACATGGATGAACCTGGAGGGTATTATGTTAAGTGAAATAAGCCAGGCAAATAAAGATAAATCCACATGGTCTGTGCCACTGGTTAAAGATACACAGGTGACCCTTGAACAACATGGATTCGGACTGCGTGGGTCCACTTATACATCAATTTTTTTCAACTAAATGCAAATCCAAAATACAGTATTCTTTTTTTTTTTTTTTTTGAGATGGAGCCTCAAGCTATCCCCCTGGGTAGAGTGCCATGGCATCACAGCTTATAGCAACCTCCAACTCCTGGACTCAAGCGAGTCTCCTACCTCAGCCTCCCAAGTAGCTGGGACCACAGGCGCCTGCCACAATGCCCGGCCATTTTTTGGTTGCAGCCAT
>CAUYQV010101159.1:0-10707 GCA_963574575.1 Galagoides demidoff
TTAAAACTATAACTGAGAAAATGACATGAAGGCTGTGTTGATCAGTTTGATGGAAGTATTTCAGATTGCATGTGAAAACCCCACACTGTACCCCAGAAGGGCATTAATGTACATAGTTACCATTCAATAAAATTAAAAAAAACAAAAAAACCCCAAAAAACCGCAATTACCTGGAATGTAAATGGATCAAATTCTTCAATCAAAAGGCATAGAGTAGTTGAGTGGGTAAGAAAACACAAGACCCAACTGTATGTTGCTTACAAGAGACTCACTTCACCTTTAAGGACACACTGAGATTGAAAGTGAAAGGATAAACAAAACTATCCAAAAAATGAAAACCAAAAAAGAGTAGAGGCAACTCTATGTATGTAAGTCAAAAACTATAAAATAAGACAAAGAAGGTCATTTACAATCATAAAGTATTTGATTCATCAATGTATATACACCTAACATCAGAGCTACTATATATATAAAGCAAATGTTAACAGATATAAAAAGAGAGATAGACTACAATACAATAATAGGGGACATCAGTATCTCACTTTCAACAATAAAGTAATCATCCAGACAGAAAATCAGTAAGGAAACATGGGACATGAATACACTTTAAACTAAATGGACTTAACAGAGATATACAGAATACTCATTCTTCTCAAGTGCACATGGAACATTGTCCAGGACAGATAATGTATTAGACACAAAACAAGTCCTAACAAATTTACGAAGACTGAGATCATGTCAAGTACCTTTTCTAATAACAATAATATGAAACTAGGATCAATAGTAGCAGGAATTTCATAAAATTTACAAATACGTGGAAATTAAACAACATGCTTCTAAATAGTGAATGAATCAAAAAAAGATATTAAAAAAATCTTGAGAATGATGAAAATGGAAACACAGCATGCAAAACTTATGTGGTTCTCAGAGAGAGATGTTTATATCAATAAACATCTACATTAAAAAAGAATAAAGATCCCAAATAGACAGCATAATGTTAAACCTCAAAGAATTAAAACTATAAAAATAAACTAAGTTGGTAGATGAAAGGAAATAATAAAGATCAGAGCAGAAATAAATGAAATACAGATGATAAAAGCAGTAGAAAAGATCAAGAAAACATTTTTAGTTTTTAAAAAAAAGATTTAAAAAATTGACAGGTTTATGAAGAAAAGAGAGAAAGCACAAATGAATAAAATCAGAAATAGAAGAGGAGGCCTTACAACTGACACCATGGAAACACAAAAGGCCATAAGCAAGTGTACACCAACAAACGGGGTAAACTAGAAAAACAGATAAATCTCTACACACATCCAACTCACTAAGACTCAATCATGAAGAAATAGAAAAAACAAACAGATCAATAATGAACAAGAAGGTCAAATCAGTAATAAAAGGTCTCCCATTAAAGAAAAGCCCGGGATCTGATGGCTTCACTATAAAAGTCCACAAAGCAAGGCTGTGAGTGGGGGCTCACACTGTGATCCCAGTACTATGGGAGGCCAAGGCCAGGGCATTGCCTGAGCTCATGGGTTTGAGACCAGACTGAGCTAGAGGAAGACTCCATTGCTGAAAATAGCCATGCGTTGTGGCAGGCATCTATAGTCCCAGCTACTTGGGAGGCTGAGGCAAGAGGATTAGTTGAGCCCATAGTTTGAGGTTGCTGTGAGCTATGATGCCATAGCACACTACTGAGGGCAACAAAGCGAAACACTGTCTCAAAATTAAAAAAAAAAAAGTCCACAAAACATTTTTTTTAAAAAAAGAACTAACACCAATCCTTTTCAAATTTCCAAAAATTTAAAGATAATGGAATACTTTCAAACTTAGTTTACAAGGTTGCTGTCACCCTGACCCCAAAGACAGATAGTGACATTAAGAGAGAAGGACATATAAGATAAGAAAATTACATGCTGACATTCCTAATAAATATAGATGCAAAAACACTCAACAAAATACTAGCAAACAAAATTCAATAGCACAAGAAAGGTAATTCTTTATTGTTAGGTGGGATTCCCTGGGATATTAGAATTGTTCAACATAGTCAATGAAGAAGAGATAGTCTGCATTAACAGATTGAAAGACAAAAACCACATGACCATTTTAGGAGATGCAGAAAAGAAATTTGGCAAAATTTGGCATCTTTTCATGATAAAAACACTAAATAAATTAGGTATATATGTACTTCAATAAAGGCCACTAACTACAAGGTCATAGCTAATATAATATCCAATGATAAATAGAGAGCTTTTCCTCTAAAATTGGGAATGTAACAAGGATACCAACTACCACCACTCCTACCCAACAGTATAGTAGAAATTCTAGGCAGAAGAATTGGGCAAGAGAAAGAAATAAAATCACCCAAATTTGAATGGAAGACATAAAATCATCTGTGTTTGCAGATGACATGATCTCACATGTAGAAAACTCTAAAGACTCCACCAGAAAGCAGTTAATGAACTAATAAATGAATTCAGTAAAGTTGTATGAAATAAAATCAATGCAGGAAAATTAGTAGTGTTTTTGTACACTAATAATGAAAAAGAAATTTCTAAAATCCCATTTAGAATAGTTACAAAATATACTTAGGAATAACTTTAACCAAGGAGATGAAAAACCTGCATGTCGATGCCTATGGAACACTGATTTAAAAAAACTGGAAAAGGCACAAATGTGGAAAGATATTCCACATTTATAAATTGGAAGAATTAATATTGTTAAAATCCATACTACCTGGATCAGACTACAGATTCAAGGTAATACTTATCAAAATTTCAATGACAATCTCTATAGAAATTGAGAAAAACAATTCTAACATTTTTATGAAACCACAAAAGATCCATAAATAGCCAAAGCAATCTTGAGCCAAAAGAACAGAGCTAGAGGCATCACATAATCTGATTTGAAAATCTATTCCAAAGCTATAGTGATCAAAACAGCATGGAGCTGGCACAGAAACAAAAACCTAGACCAGTGGGGTAGAACAAAGCCCAGAGATAGACCTGCCTGTTCACAGTGGATGGATTTCCAGCAAAAATGCTAAGACACACAATGGGGAGAAGAAAGTATCTTAATAAATTATGCTGGGAAAATTGGTTATCCACATGCAGAAGAATGACATTAAACCCTTCTCACATAGGTACAAATTCAAACTGGTTAAAAACTTAATATAGAACCTAAAAATATAAACTGCTAGGGAAAAAAAGGCACAGTAGATAAGTTCCAGGGCATTGCTCTGGGCAAAAACTTTTTCGATATGATATCTAAAGCATAGGGAACAAAAACCAATAATTGACAAATGTGATCACATCAAACTGAAAAGCTTCTACACATCAAAGGAAATGTTTCATCAACAGAGTGAAGAGCTACCTATGGAATAAGGAAATACATTTGCAAACCATATGTCTGATAGGGATAAATATCTGAATTGCGTAAGAAAAGACTTCAGTTAAAAAATGAACTATCTGAATAGATATTTCTCAAAAGAAAATAAACCAATGTCCAACAAAAACATGGAAAAATGCTCAACTTCACTAATTATTGTGGAATTGCAAGTTCAAACCCATAGTTGTGAGATACTGTCTCACAACAGAATGAAAAGATGAAAGTGTTGGGGACACAGCAGAGAACAGGGAATCTTGTATGGCGCTTGGGATGATGTGTAGTAGTACCAGCAGTATGGGAAACAGTGTGCAGTTTCCTCAAAAAGTTGAAATTAGACCTTCCGTATAATCCAGCAATCTTACTCCTGGAGATGTCATCAAGGAATGTGAAGTTGGCATGTGGAGCCAGGTCTGCACTTCTGTGTTCACAGCAGCTGGAGATGTGGAATCGATGGTGTGTCCGTCAGTGGATGACTGGGTAAATAGGTGTCTGCAGTGGAATTCAACCTTCAAAAAAGAAGAAGGAAATTCTCTCATTTGTGACAAGATGGATGAATCTGAGGACATGAGGTTAAGTGCAGTAAGTCAGGCCTGGACCGAAAGGAACAGCAAGTTGATGCAAATTGGTGGTTCAGAGGCGGTTACAGTTGTGACCAAACTTCCTAGAGCCCTCAGAGGAGAATGGCAGTCTCTCCAGGAGCCCAGACCTCAAGTCGCCTCCAGATGCCACCTACTTTCCTGCAGTTTCGCCACTCACAGACTTCCAGGACACTCAGAGAAAACTACCCTGAGAACACAGCCGTCAGGTGAGCAGGACCCTGCTGCTCTCACTTTCTAAGGATATAGTTTCCAATTTAAAGTTCTTTTTATGCCATCTATCTTATAGTTCTCAAAATTTCTCTATCCAAAGAAAATAAGGAAAAAACACTAAACAAATATGTTGTCTCAATATTTACTCTTTCTCTTTCTCAGTAGCTTAACACCTGGGTGTTTTTGTGAGACTCATTTAATTTGCTTGTACTTCAACTCAAAACAAGCAAGTAAGTACAGGGATTATCTGTCTGTCTGTCTATCTGTCTATCTATCTATCTATCTATCTATCTATCTATCTATCTATCTATCCATCCATCCATCCATCCATCCATCCATCCATCCATCCATCCATCCATCTATCTATCTAGTTATCTTCCTGTATATGTATGTCTATCTACATCTATCTGGCTATCTAGCTTTCTATCATCTATCAGCTAAGTTCTAGTTTTAAATTCTATATGTGTCATTTACTAATCATGTGAGTTTGGAAAACTTGTCCAAACTCTTTGTTTTGAAGTTTTCCCATTTGTCAAATGGGATAAAAATGGGACATGCCTTGCAGGGTTTCTGGGAAGACTTAATGAGTGGATGCCTGTGAGGTGCTCAGTACAGTGACTGGTGCATAGCGCATTCCCGGGGAAAGTCGGTGGGCTCTTAATGACATTTTAGGTGCCCAGGTAATAATACTGTACTAGTCATACTTTCTTTCTTTCACAGTTGTTCAGCACTGATTTCTCTTTGTGTTAAAACCACTGACTGTTCAGTCTTCCTGCGATTGCTCCCCTCAGCGTCCCCGGGGTGTGCAGCCAGTGACAGTTCCTACTGTGCTGTTCTAATGATGGTTCCTCAGGCCCCTCATTCCTCCTAATTGAAATAATTCTCTGTGGAAGACTTCTCCCTTTTCCCTCTTATATTTATTAAATTAGTTAGATAGTCATGTCAATATTGATTCACGGATACTTGTTTTATTATTTGGGGTTTTAATGCAATAATATTACCTTTTATTTTGTTGCTAATGTTGTTCTAACTTTGGTTGTTTGTTGGGAGCTCGCCCAGGTCATCTCCTGCCATGTCCTTTCACTTTGCTTGTTATAAGAAGTATCTTAGCATTTCCTTACTTTCAGTCACCACAAGATGCTCCAGTATCATTTATATTCTCTCTACCCCAGCACTGGGCTCCATACTTTCTCTTGGCAAATGGTATTTAGAAGCCAAGATCAGGGTGGTAGGTGTGCTGTTTCTAGTTACTCTCAATGAACAGAACTAGGAGTTACACACAGCTGTGTTTACTTGTGCATACACACGCATGTGCAATTGTTTCTCCATCCATCTGTATGAATATATTAAAATTGAAACCATGAATTTTATTCTAGCCTTGACACTTTTCTTATTTCTAATTTCTTTCTTTCTAATGAGAGAAATCTTTCTCTCATTATCTGCAATATGTTTATATATTGTTCGAACATAGTATACAATTAGTTTTGGAATTCCAAACCCGAATCCCTGTGAGAACACATTTACCAACTAGAGTACAACGTGCAGACGCTTTTCGTTTTGGGTCTTACAGTGTCTATTCAAAACAGTTTCCCAAAGCTACTTAGCTCAAGCCCTCCTGCTCGCCCTCCTGCTCGCCCTCCTTCACTGTGGTTGTATTATTTATTCGTAACACACAGTTTGCATCCCATTTTCCCTCACATCCTGATTAGTTCTTTTTATTAATTTATGGTGGGCAAAGTTCATTCTCTATACACAGTTCTGTGACTTTTGCCAAATACGTGGAGCTGTGCATTCTCTACTTTGTTCCCATCCTATTTCATTATCCCTGAAAATTCCCTGTCCTCTGTATATTAACACCTCATCTGTTTCCCAACCCTAAAGTTCTAAGGGGTCATGCAAATGGAACCATACATGTGTGGATTTTTCTTTGTATTGTTTTCAGAATGTTACAGGGGTACAAACATTTTGGTTACAGAATTTGCTTTTGCACATTTAGAGCCTGAGTTATGAGTGTGTACCCCGAATGTGGGCGCTGTCTTTGTTAGGTGTGAGTTTACCCAGCCTTTCCTCCCGCTTCCCTGTTTGATTTCTGTTGAATTGTATTTCCATATGTGCACAGAAGTGTTGATGGACTTGCTCCAATTTAATACTGAGGACATGTGGTGTTTGTGTCCCACCGCACTGTTGTGAGACTTCATTCTTCACTAAAGAATGTTCTCCAGCTCCACCCTGCCTGTTACAAAAGATACCAGATAGACTTTTTTCACAGATGAGTCATACTCCATGGTCTACAGCCACCACATTTTATTAATCCACTCATATTATGACTATGGAGCTTTCTTATCCTCAGTTCTTTCACATAGAAAAATGCATTTCAGATCCATTTATGGTGTCATATGAATGAATAGCTCACTGCGTTTTACTGCGAATGGCCTGGCACTGAGTGTATGTTCCAAAGCTTTTTATCTGTTCACCGGAGGAGGACCTTTGGATTGTTTCTAACTTAATAAAACTAATATGAATATTTTCCTTCACCAATTTTTTAATTATTCTGCCTCAAATCTACTTCCACATGGTAGGAAAATACATAAAGTTTGAAAACATGAAAATACTCTTATATATTTCTCAATAGTATTCACTCACGTAGTAAACACAGAAAAAGTGCCTGGGGCCACACACACCAAATACTGAAAGTGCTGATCATCTCTGCTGGGAAGAAAGGGGCACCATGAAGATGGGAACTAAAAAAACTTCCCTGTGTTGATGGCCTATTTCCTGGTCCAGGCCATCACATAGGCATTGTATCATACCTAAAACCCCACGAGGTTAAATAGTAAATAAAAGTAACAAAGTTAAACTACAAACCTTGAGAAGAAGCCAGTTTCAGAAGTTGAGACATGGGGTATTTTTCTCCATTCTGATATCACTTATTTCAATTTAAGTATTCATATACTATTTTTGTATTCAGAAAGCACAAATATTTTTCTGAAAAATACAGACATTAAATTTATTTTGTAATCATTAAGCTTCCTAAGATTCAAATATTTCAGTGACTCTGTTAAATATGAGAGGTCTTATTACACCTTCCCCTTTTATTTTATTTTATTTATTTATATATTTATATATTTATTTATTTATTTTGAGACAGAGTCTCACTTTGTCACCCTTGGTACAATGCCTTGGCATCTTAGCTCACAGCAAACTCAAACTATTGGGCTCAAGTGGTTCTCTTGCCTCAGCCTCCCAAGTAGCTGAGACTCCAGGTGCCCACCAAACATCTCACTAGCTTTAGTGACAAAGTCTTGCTCTGGCTCAGGCTGGTCTCAAACCAGTGAGCTCAGGCAATTCACCTGCCTCGGCCTCCCAAATGCTGGGATTACAGGTGTAAGTCACTGCGCCCAAAAGGGTCATTTTTAAAATAAGAGATCAGGGGAAACCCATTATGGTTACAGTGAAGAGTTAAAATTGATTGAGGCAGAGTGTATGCCAGAGTGCCAAGGGACATCTCCAGGATGTCAAAAGTTCAATGTGTTTTGGAATCAGTGATACCATAAAGAAAAACCTGGTTTTCCTCTCTCACTGGATGAAGTCTTGCTTAAATCCAATTTTATTATCTTTTATGTGTGAATAATAAAATCTATCTTCTAGAACTATCTTGAAGTTTATAGATAATCTATAACTGCTATCCTCACCCCCTCGGCGGTGGACTGGTACCAGTCCGTGACCTGTTAGGCACTGGGTCACACAGAGGGAGGTGGGCGGAGGCCAAGTGAGTGAAGCTTTGTCTGTGTGTACAGCCGCAGCCGCTCACTCTCCATCACGCTCCCCATCATGCCCCCACCACGCCCCCCATCACGCTCCCCATCAAACTCCCCTTCACGCTCAGCGCTGCCTGAGCTCCTCGCCCTTCGGTCGGCAGCAGCAGCAGATTCTCACAGCAGCAGGAATCCTGCTGCAAACTGGGCCTGTGAGGGATCTGGGTTGTGTTCTTGTTATGAGACTCTAACACCCGATGGCCTGAGGTGAGCTGAGGTGGGGATGCTGGTGCTGGGGAGCAGCTGCAGACACAGATCATCCTTAGCAGAGAGACCTGACTGTGCAGAGACCATGATACATCAACTCATGTCAAAACGTCATGGAAAACTGTCTTCTATTACAGTTTCATGGAGCAGGGAGCAGTCTCCCTGGTGCCAAGAAGGCTGAGGAGCACTGCTCTGTGAGGCGTGTGTGACAGCAGCAGCCCTGTCTCTGTGCCTCACCCTGCATGGCCGCCCTCTTTCTCCTGCAGCCCAGCTGTTCCTGCCTCAGGGACTAGCACAGGCCATTCTGCACAGGGCGCTCCTCCTCCCGACCTTGCTGTGGCCACCTCCTTTTCATCATTCACATCTTAGTTCACATGGGACCCTGTTGGCCAAGGTGGCTTCTGGGTCCCGCTGTGCTGCGCTCTGTGCAACCTTATCACTGCCTGACGTTTCCTGATGTTCTCTCATTTGTTTGGTTGCTTATCATCCGTTTCCCCGCCCACCACCGCTCAGCCAGCACAGGCCTAGAAGAACATTGTCATGGAACAGGGTCAGTGAGAACTGGCGGACTGAAAAATGAATAAAACTATAGGCACTCTTCTTTTGTAATGGAGAAAAGTCAGTATCTGTTGGTTCCTACAAGATGCTTAAAATTTGAGTTATTTTCTTTTCCTATTGGGATGAGTCTTACATTTTTTAAGAACAGTTTTTGATCAAAGGTTTCCTCTAGAGTAGCATACAGAAAGTTGAACTTTCTTTGGGAAAGAGATGTCTGAACAATGTGTTTGGAGCAGCGGCCCAGCCCCATGACCTTCGGGATCCTTGAGTGAGGCCTTTGACTAGGTCCGCGTTTTACTGAACAAATCCTCTGTGAAGTTTGGATTTGGACATGGGGCTGCACCTGGGGATCTGCAGGGTCACAGGCAGCCTTGAGGCCGCAGGTTCCCACCCCAGAGTCTCAGGGACAAAACCTGACACGCTTTCTGCCCTTAGATAAATCCCAGGGAGAGGTGAGCTTTGCAGGAAGAGGTGATCAGAAAGTTAGCTAAGGAGGCAGAATTATTGTCGCTGACATACACAGCAGCTAAGGGACAGGGAGAACTGGAAGATGTCCTGAGCTTTCTGGTTTGGCCACTGGCTGGATAGTGGAGCTACTGAGCGAGATAAAAGTCCCATGTAGGGGCAGGAAGAGGAGCAGAGCAGGAGGGCTGGGAGATCAAGGGCAGTGGACATCCAGGCCTGATGCTCAGGAGACCCGTCTAGAGGGGTGAAGGGCGCACCGTCAGGTGTCACTTGCAGTGGTGGGAGTGGCTGTGGTCATTGGATACTGTGCACAGACAGCAAAGAGGGAGGACTGAGCCTTCAGTCAGTAACCGGGAGGGACAGGAAGAAAAGAGGGGCCATAAAGAGTCAGCCCAGGCGCCCTGAGAGCGCCTCACAGAATCCACCAAGAGGAAGGGGGTGTGGTTGGCAGCGTCAGATGCCACTAGGCGGCGAGCGAGAGCCCTGGCACCCAGGCCGCTGGGTGCCAGCTGTGGTCCCTGGTGACCTTTGGCAGTCGACAGCCTCAGAGATGTCGGGGAGGCAGGTGGGAGGGGCAGAACTTAGAATGCAGTGGGCTGAGGGCAGAAATGAGACAGAAGAGGCGGACCTCAGTCGTCTGTGCTGGCTTAGGAACGGTGGGGATCCGTTCGGCGCTGCTAGGAAGGCACTGTTTTTAGCAAGCATATTACTGATGTTGCTGGCCCATTTATAGCTTGTGGTCGAGTAAGGTCTTCTGACTTTTTTTTTTAAAGCCTAGACAAGTTGAGTTCTTTCTATCTGAATGTGCATAGTTTATTATTATTTTTAATTTAATGCAGGTCTTTAACATTTATGCCTTTCAAACAGCACCTTCTCAGTTTAAGTGAAAATTTTCAAATTTATCCTTAAGCCTGATTTTATCACTTTTTGTGTATAGCCCTGCCTAGAACCCAACATTCTGAGCTTCTGGGTCTACTTCTTTAGGAACTGAAGATAGAGATGTTCCTATAACTATAACTTTTGCACCCAGAAAGCAAGAAAAGAGCTGTTTTATTCCTGGAAAACAAGAACAATGACAAAGTTTTTAGCTGAAATATAAACCATAACTAGAGATCAAATGACTTGAGTTTTATCAAGAATTACATTTTAAAATAGTAAATTACCCCCAAATTAAAAGATATGTACTATTTAAGGACATCAATTGATTTCAAAATTCCAAATTCTCAAAACTGCAACTGTTGTTGTAATGTACTTATTCATTGGGTGACTGTATTGTTAGAAGAGTTTTTGACAAAAGGTTAGAAACAGACTTAAATTTGCAAACAACCGTGGGCAAAGGACTTGAAGAGAAACTTCTCTAAGGAAGAAAGGCACATGGCTACAGATATATGAAAAAATGCTCATCATCCTCAATCATCAGAGAAATGCAAATCAAAACCACTTTGAGATATCATCTAACACCAGTAAGA
>CAUYQV010101164.1:0-38197 GCA_963574575.1 Galagoides demidoff
TTATCAGTAGACAATGGGGAGCCTTCGAGGGTTTGGAACAGGTGAAGGATAGGCTTAGATTTGTTTGAAGCTTACCCTAGATCTCCTTTGTGGGCTCAATGTAGAGAAAATGTGGTCTTACCCACAAGAAGAGACACAGCAGGAAGGACACACTATCCCCACCATCGTATCACAGTCCATGCCCGCTATTTGTTAATTGCACTGAATTCTTGAGTGCAGTGAGGCAGTGCGGGAGAGGACCAGGTAAAAAGACACTAGGGGAGCACATGTGGGCTGAGAAGACGTCACTGAGGAGGAGTGGAGAGTCAGAGCACCGAGGGCCACGGCCACGGCAGGCAGGCCCTGAGGAGTGTTTCTCCGCCTCCTTTTCCTGGACCCTGGTCCTGTCAGACCCTCTGGGAGCCAGAGCTCTAAGGCCTGAGGTATAGGGAAGATAGCAGCACAGCCCCGGAAGCTCCCAGCTGCCTCCTCCTTTCACATATGATAGAACAACTAACCCCCTGAGCTGGGGGGCTGCTTCCCCACGCGTGCAGTCAGCTGTGAAGAGAGCCAGTGCTCACATCCCTTTTTTCTGACTCTAGGTCCAAAGCTTTTGTTCTGGGAAGGGGCAAGGCAGATTGGGTATGAGCTGATGGGGCAGGATCGCAGGCCGAGTGTGTCGTAAAGGTAGTGGGAGGTTGATCTCCTCAGCAGACACATGCTGAGCACCTCCTGTGTGCCAGACATATTGTCAGTGCTAGGGACACAACCATGAACCAAACAAGCAGAACTCTCACCCGCCTCAGGCTTAAATTCTGAGAAGATAAACAATTAAGAAAATAAGAGCATGGGAGGCCAAGGTGGGTGGATTGCTTGAGCTTAGGGGTTTAAGACCAGCCTGAGCAAGAGCGAGACCCCATCTCTGGAAAAAAAAAAAAAAAACAGCCGGGTGTTGTGGCGAGTGCCTGTAGTCCCAGCTACTCGGGAGGCTGAAGTAGGAGAATCCCTTGAGCCCAAGAGTTTGAGGTTGCCGTCAGCTATGACGCAATGGCACTCTACCCAGGGCAACAGACTCTGTCTCAGAAATAAATAAATACTAGCACAGAAAATGGGGATGAGGACTATGGAGAAAAATAAAGTAGGGAATGCTGGGTGAGGCCTTGCTGAGGAGGTAAAATGCTTGGAGGAGGTAGAGAGGGAGCTATGTACCTACCTGAAAGGAAGGTGGTGTCAGACAGCGGGCGCGGCAAGTGCAAAGGCCCTGGGGCAGGAGCACGGCTGGGGTGTTTGACAGGCCGTGAGGAGTCCCATGTGGGCAGGGTAGATTAGAGAGGGAACACCAAGGTCTGGAAAATGACAGGAGCCAGACTGTGTAGAGCCTTGCAGGACTTTGGCAAAATGGGAGCCTCTTCTGAGTCCTGATGAGTCGAGGTGTCAACATGACCTGTCTTTGGTTTCCCCGGGCCCTCTCCCACTGCCGTGTTGAGAACAGAACCAAGGGGTGATGAGCAAGAATGGGAGGCGAGGGCCAGTTAGGAGTGACTGCAAGGGGCTGCCGCGCGGCCAGGCAGGGCTGTGGAGTGGGTAGAGGATGTGGGATGTAATTTGAAGGCGAAACAGACAGGACAAGGCTGAAGAGGGCCTGGGAGAAAGGAACAACCAGTGCCCCACCGTCCCAGCCTGGACTCTCCCCGAGAGCCTCACTCCTTCCCTCCCGGTGCCTTCAGCGCATCCAGGTCATGATCCAGCCCAGCGAAGACATCGTTCGCCCGGAGAATGGGCCGGAGCAGCCCCAGGCCGGCAGCTCAGCCAGCAAGGAGGCCTACATCTAGGGGTGGGGGGCGCTCGCCGACCCAGCACTCTCACCCCTGACCTGGCTGAGCACGACCACCACTTGATGTCTGAAGATAGCTTCTATCTCAACCTACCTCGAGTGGCGAGTCCAGACACCATCACCATGCAGAGAGAGGGAGGTGGGAGGACAGGGAAACCCCTGGGTGGGCCCTGCCCTGGGCAAGGGTACCTGGTGGCTTCCAGCACCCAGCGGGCTAGTGACCATTTAACCCTGGGCCCCATCAGCATCCAGCGGTCGGCGTTTGTAACGGGCTGTAGATCATTTTTATCCCGCCAGAGAGCGTGTCTGCCGCAGTGAGGCCACACACGCTCCTGGCTCTTAGTCTCCTTCCTGACTGTTCTCTTACTGCCGAAACCCACGACTGTTATCGCGGACTTTGCAGGAGTTGCTTCCCCTCAGCACGCTGCTCTGCACACACGAAAAGGGCCTTTTGTACAACGGGATCTCCAGGGAGAGCTCGCTCTTAAGTGGCAGGGAGCCGGCGGAGCTCTGGCTTTCCTTTTCTGGTTTTCTTCCCAAGGCAGCTGGACAAAGTAACCCCCGGAGACCTCAGTCAGTATCCCCAGAGCTGCTTGTCACGCAGTCTGCGCAGAGTCCCTTGTGAGCATCCCTGCGGCTCACACCCCCACCCTCAGGCCAGTCCGACTGGACCTGGCCCAAAGGCAATCAGTCCAGATGGGCCCTGCTTGCTGGAAAACTGCCTCAGGCACAATTGATTTCTTTCTATCGCCATTCCAGGGGCCTCCGGTCCCACTGGGGAAATTCCCTCATCAGGAACTCCGGTTTCTCTTAAGCTGCCCAGTTCTGCAGAGTTACAAAACAGATGCAGAGGAAATCGAGGGGGAGGGGTTTGTCCAAGAGTCCAGACAGACCATTATCTCTTGGTTTCCTTCTTAAACTACCATCCTCACTGCCACCCCTTCCAGACCGCTGCCATCGCACCTTCCTCACTGCCACTAAACTCTACCCAGCCTGCTAGCTGAGGAGCTGGTGTTGATCCAGAAACACCCCCCACCCCAACCCCTGACGACATGCTTCCGAGATTAAAACGGCTTCATTGGGAAGTATCCCTCGTTCCTTTCTGGAATTGGGCTCCGTGGAGGTGGTGGCAAATGGAGTGAGGACGGTTTCTTGCAAGCTCCAGTAACTCAGCGTTTCTCATTTGCCAATGGGTTCCCATGTAGCAAACCGTACGTCGCGCCCCGTAGCTCCTTCTCTAGTTAGCTCACAAGCTGTGTTTTATGACTAATCCTTAATAACTATGGTAAATAACTGTGACTGTGGGTTTTTTAATCTCTTATCATTCTCATCCAAAAGTGACCAGCATACCAGTTCTTGCAATAAGATATTACCGTCGGAATATTAAGCACATTATTGTAGAGAAAAAAAATGTATATGTGTACACATACAAATGCACACACATGCACACTCATCCTTCCGCGTGGCCCGTAGGGTCTCCTTTGATATTGTGTAGGAAGTCTTAAAACCTTCTCCTGAGGTCATCTGTAAAATAGTCTCATTGCTAAGGCATCCCAAATGCCAAGTGGTGAATCCATGATCAAAATGCATACGTATTATTAAATTATAGGGTTTAGAATGAAAGGAACCCATCACTGTGTCTCCTGGTCCCAACTCCCCATCTGTGTGTGAATTCCTTTAGAGTAAGGGCAGAAAGACTTCTAATTTTCTCTTTGTTTCTTCAAGGTCAAACTGAGACTAAGTCTTTCTAAGACAAATGCAGTTGTATTTAATGTTTGTAAGCAATTCTAAGTGAGATGTTTGGCAAGAGATCCCCTAACCGATTTCCATCCAAACCTATCTTATAGAGCACAATATTAACTGTCGTACAATTACTGTGAAAACTGTGAATACGTGTAACTTTTATTATTTTTTTTTTTTTAGTATTTGCCCGGGGGGAAAAAAAGATATTGTATTATCATATATGCTTTTTTTTTTGCAATAAGGATTTATTCTGAGAACACCAAGTAAATCTATCTCTATATAAAAAATATATGTTATATATACATATTCAAACTATATACAGAGCCTGTTTTAAAAAAAAAGTGACAGTATTATTTAGTAAAATTATCTGTTCTATGGACCAAATGTAAAATATTTATAAATGAAGATGCATTTTAAATGTCTATACATGGTGTCATTACTAGAGCACGGGCATTATGTAAGTTTCTAAGAATCTAGAGGAAAAATAATAAAGGTTCTATGATATCCAACACCAAACCTTCAATTCTTTGGGGTTGGGGCACAGAAGCCCCCTGCCATTAGATCTACATCGCCACATAGGCACAAAACCATTTCTCCCCAACACAGAGAGATTTGGGCTCAAAATCCAGCAACATGGAGCTAGACTTCCTCAAAGCCCTAGAATGAGTTAGAAGGAACTTGAGTGTGACGTGGCCACCTAAATAAGCCTCTGAAACTGTAGGATAATAGGAGCACATTTAGTTAACAGTGGCAGCCATTGCTTCACTGATTCTTTCCTCCACATTTTGATTTTTAAAATCTTATTTAGAAAAACTTGAATTCTAGAAGAATCAGTAAGAATTGTGCAGTGGACATCAGCAGACACGACGCCTAAATTCACCAGCTGTCGACATGTTGCCACATTTATTTTAACTCTCTGTCGTCGGGCAAGGTTCGATCTGGGGAACACTTTGAAACAGTCTGCTGAAAGGAGAGACTCAGTACAGAAACAAGACCTCAGACCTCAGTGAGGGTTGGAGAGGGTGATGGGGGGGCCAAGTTCCTCACCAGAACAAGCGAAAGAGGAGCATGCAACGTGCCTTCTACCTCTGATCCTGCTGCCCTTGTGTGTAGCTTAGAGATGGCCCATGAGCACAGAATCTCAGTGGAGCCACCGTGTGTAGGAGCCGAGTGCAGCTCCAAGCCAGGGTGGCTGAGTGTGTTACGTCTACAATTTGAAAATCTGCAGTAATGCGGCCTTTGACAACCCTGAGAGGACACACTCTCTGTTTGAGCCAAGAACGTGCTTCAAACCTAGAAGGAAGGTATTCTAAGAAACACAGCTGCCGAGGAGGCCTACTCTACCCTTTCTTACACAAGTGGCTTCTCTGTATTGGTCAGCCACTTGAACTGAAATGATGGCTTGGCAGGAAAGGGAGAGATAGGGCAACCCACACGTTTTTTCTTGCTCATCAGTAAGTCAGAGGTAGTCAGTGTTAGCAGAAGGTGGGTACCTCAGGAAGTGAAATAAAGGCCAGACACGGTGGCTCACACCTGTATTCCCAGCACTCTGAGAGGCCAAGGCAGGTGGATTGCTTGAGTTCAGGAGTTCAAGACCAGCCTGAGCAAGAGCAGGACCCCATTTCTACTAAAAATAGAAAACCAGCCTGGCATTGTGGTGGGCACCTGCAGTCCCAGCTACTTGGGAGGTTGAGTCAGGAGGATCAAACTTAGGCCCAAGAGTTTGAGGTTGCCGTGAGCTGTGATGCCACAGTACTCTACCCTAGGAGATAGAGTGAGACTTTATCTCAAAAAAGAAAACAAAAAAAGAAGTGAAATAATACATTTGATGTTGTGCATATTTCCACTCTTCTGGAAGAAACTGCACACGCTTGCCTGAGCGGTGCACTGCATATGGTGTCGTTTCACACACAAGTCAGATGCTCTTTCTGTGCGTATAAGCTACAAAGATGCACAGTAGACTCTGTGCTAATAATTTAAATTTTCCTTTATTTAGAACAACATTAAATAGAAAGTTAAGAAGCGCCACGACCAGTCGAGAGGAAAAGCAAGGAAGGAAAGAAAAGCTTTATATTTTAGTACCTTCAAAGGACCCTTTTCCTGCTTTTTTAAACAAAAACAGCCCCAGATTTTCCCTCTATGCAGAGCCCTGCAAATTACGAAGCTAGCCCTGGGAAGATTCAGGGAAGACCTTTCCTATTGGTTTTTCGTAGCTACCACCCGTGGGTGTCTGGTAGACGACCTGGAGCCACTGTCAGTCAGCAAGGCACAAAGCAGGGCCAGCAAGGACAGCCAGACCCTTGTACCTCTGCCAGGTGGCTCCCCCGGTGCAGGACTCTAAAGATCCTCAGAGAGCAATAGCTTCTGCTTCACCTGTGCATTCCAAAGCCCGGTTGTCCAAATGTCGCTGTTGACTACCTCTCACCAAGAGCCATACAGAGAAGGGGATTCTGGAAAATACAGCTTTTGAACCAGTTTGTATTAGCACAGAGTTTCTAACCAAACTGACAGTAAAATACAAAGGCCTCTGTCCCCTGCCAGGCACACACCTGAAGATTAGCATTCTGGTTTCGCTAAGCCATCTGAGGATGACTTGGCAACATTTGGACCCTGCTCCTCTTGAAACTTGAGCACAAGTCCTCTAAGAACAAGGACCTTCCCTTACATAACTACAGTACATTTATCAAATCCAGGGACTTTCACAAGGTTACAATACTATTGTGTCATCTACAGCCCATATCCAATTTTTTTTTTTTCAGAGACAGAGTCTCATTTTGTCGCCCTAAATAGAGTGCCCTGGCATCACAGCTCACAGCAACCTCCAGCTCTTGGGCTTAGGTAATTCTCTTGCCTCAGCCTCCCGAGTAGCTGGGACTACAGGTGCCCACCACAACGCCCGGCTATTTTTTGTTGCAGTTTGGCCAGACTGGGTTTGAATCCGCCACCCTCGGTGGTATATGGGGCCAGCGCCCTGCCCACTGAGCCACAGCCACCTCCCATATCCAATTTTTCCAATAATTGTCCCAATAAGGTTCTTTAGAGCAACTCTGTCTAATCGGGATCCAGCCCAGGATCGCAAGGCGATCGTTGAGTTGTCGCCTTGTCTCTCGGCAGATCTTGCTGAGCATGTGCCATGCAGATGACACCAGCAGCCTCCCCAAGTCACATGGGACAGGACTGGTCTGCCCCCAACACTCCTCTCATTTCAGCAGGAAAATCAGGAGGACCTTCTCTCGGCCACTCTTTTCTCTCCTCTGAAACAATAGCCAGGGTTTCCTTACGGGCTTTTTTTTTTTTAATTAAATGATAGCTGTGTACATTAATGCAATTATGGGGTACAGTGTGGTGTTTTCATATACAATTTGAAATATTTTCATCAAACTGGTTAACAGAGACTTTATGTTAATTTTCTTAGTTATTGTGTTAAGACGTTTATACTCTACTTTTAGAAAGATTCACTTGTACCCTTATAACTAAAGAAGATAGGTGTATGGCCTATAGATATATATGAAAAAATGCTCACTATCCTTAATCATTAGAGAAATGCAAATCAAAACCACTCTGAGATACCCCCTAACTCCAGTAAGATTAGCCCATATCACAAAATCCCCAAACCAGAGATGCTGGTGAGGATGTGGAGAAAGGGAACACTTCTATACTGCTGGTGGGAGTGCAAACTAATACATTCCTTTTGGAAAGACGTCTGAAGAACACTTAAAGAACTAAAAATTGTCCTTATGGGCCTTTTGAGAAACAGAAAGTGCTGTTCCCTCAGGAGAGCAAACAAGGGGCCAACTTAAAGACGTCACCGCCTACCTGAAATGCACTGGCTGCTCCTCCTCGGCTCTCTCCCCTGCAAGGCTGTCTGGCTGTAGCTCCCCTGGCCCTTTGACTTTGAGCACTTTGAGGTCAAACTTAAAAGAAATTCTGCAGTCTGAGCCTCAGCCTCCGAGCCTGGCAACCATGACTTCCCTCGGCCCCGCTCCCTCCCTTCTCCACCAGTTCTCTCCAGGCCTCCCAGCTTCTCTACTCTCCAGCTTTTTCAAGAAAAGTTGGAAACCAGTGAGAGAGGGCTCACGATTGAGAAGCCTCTTAAAAGTCATTTAGTTCTTTTTTTGAAGCCTCAATTGTTTTTAGAGAAGTGTTTTTCCAGCTGCAGTATATAAGGACATCACCTGGGTGGCGGGATCTTGTCAAAATGTAGCCCCTGATTCAATAGATTGAGGTGAAGCCTGAGATCCTGCAGCTCTAACAGGTGCTCAGGTGTTGATGGTATTGCAGATACCCACACTTTCATATCCAAAGAAAAGGATCCCACCTCTTCCTAAGTGCTCACCAGGAGCTTGCCATCTTCTTAGGAAATGGACGGAAACTTTAACTCAAACTTTCTTTAGCATAAAAAAGAGTTTGTTGGCTCATCAAAATTTCCAAGCCATGGCTGGATCCAAGTGCTCATAGGATGGCATCAGAAGTCAGTCCCGCCTCATCTCTCAGAGATCTGCCTTTCTCTCTCCGGGAACTGCTTTTCTCTGGCCTGGTTTTGCCCTCAGACTTTCTCTACTCTTCATGACAGGTGGCGAGAAACCTCCCGGGTGCTTCAGGCTTCCAGCCTCCTGACTGGCAACCACATGAGCTTCTTGTCCCTGATACTTTTGTCACAATCCTGAGACTGGGTCTCACTGGACTAGGTCTCACTGGACTGGCCTAGGACATAACCAGTGTGGCCAGGAGGATAGAGCATGCAGAGTGGCCAGGCCTGGTCACCAGGCCACCTGTTGAGTTGTTAGGCGGCACAGCTGGGGCAGGGATAGATCAGTTAAACCCAAACATAGGAACCGAGAATCAGAAGAAAGGTGGGGCCCCAAAGGAGAAAGGAGGGGATGTGTGTAGATGCAAACACATCCCCTGGGGGGGGCAAACACAGCAGAAGCCCAGGTGGCAAACGGCTATCTCACCCCTTAACACTCAGACAGGCCTTCCTTGGCACACGGGGCCCAGTGGTCACAACTGCTCCTGTTTCCCTTATGTGGCCGACCAATCAAGAAGGCAGTTGGGGAGGAACCAGGAGCGTCCAAGGTGGGTTGAACAGGTCCAGGGTGGGGCTGTTGATCAGCTGTCCGAGAGGTGGAATTCAGGAACGCCACCTCCATCTGGCCCAGACTGCCACTGTGGCCTCTAGACTGGACCACAAAGACAGATGCTGACTCGTCTCCCCCTCCTGTCCTGCCCCTGTGGTCCATGTGCTACAGCAGCCAGACTGATCCTGTGAAACGTAGATCAGCTCATGCCACCTCCCTATCTAGGCCTCCAACAGCTTCTCTGCTGCATACAGAACAAAGTCCCACGTCCCCGCTCTGGCCTGTGATGCGTCCACGACCTGACCTCCACACATATCCCTCACTCCCTCACGTAAGGCACTTGGCCATACAGGTCTCTTCAGACCTCTAACGCTGTCCCTGCCACCAGACTTATGCATTCACTATTTCCTAGGCTTAGGGGCTACAGGGTCACCAAGGAGGCTCCTGATTTAGCCTAGAAAGTCAGCAATGACTTGCTGGGGAGGGAGCCACTTCAGTCAGGGACAATAGGATGACTTAGCCACGGGAACTTTGGTCACACACCGGTCCCAAGCCTGCCCCAAAATGAGCATGGGAAGAGGTGGTGCGGAGGGCAGAGGGGGCAGGGCACAGAGGTAGCTCCATCTTAGGAGGCCTTGGGACCATTACACTTGCTTACTCTCCTAGCTGGTCTGCTCTTTCCCGCCCCCTCACTGAGGCCTTCCCTGACCAGCCCAGCTAAAATAACACTCTCTGCCACCTCTCTCTGCCTCCTTACCCTGTTTATTTTTCTTATTCTTAGCACTCACATGCTTTTAACTTATGGGCCACCTCCCTCCACTCTAAAGGAAGCTCCAGGAGGAGGGAGACTCTTTCTAATTCTCTACTGTGTCCTAAATGCCCAGAACAGTGCCAGACACACAGTCAACGATCAACAGATCCCTGAAGGAATGAATGAGCAGCCGGACAGATGAGCGGCGATTGGTAATGAAGCAGCCGTCAAGGCTGGCTCTGGGGTCACACAGACCCTCGAGCGAGTTCGGGCTCTGCTGCCCACTCTCGGAGCACCTCTGAACACGTCATTTAAATCTCTTTGTGTCCCAGTTTCCTTGCGAAGTTGTTGTTGAAGTGAAATGAGTTAAAACAAGGAAAGCACATAACGCAGTGCCTGGCCCAGACTGAGCTCTCCAAACAGAGCAGAGTCAGTCCAGCTGACTGTTCCCCGACAGGGACCTCTGTAAGCAGGCTCTGTCCCCTACCCACCGTCCCATGTTTGAAGGATTTTATCTACCAAACTGTCGCTTAATAACTAAGCTGTTTCCCCTTTTTATTAATGTGCCTCCTAATTAGAGCTCTGATTAGCATGAGGTAACCAGGGTGACAGCACCGAGCTGATATCATTCTAGGCAAAAGCAAAGAAATGTGGCATTTGGGGTCCCCAGCTTACCCTGCTGGTGGGTAATTGTGCAATTTCCTCTGGGCTCTCTGTAGTATGGAAAGGTCTCTCCAGGGACCTTCCAAAGTCCCAGGCCTCAGGTGGGATCTGTAGCTCACAGAATGCTCAAGAAATTTTGGCTGTGGACTCTGTATTTCTCCTCTTAAAGCCAAAGCCACACAGAATGCTTTGAGGAAGGAACATTTTCCAGACTGGGTGACCACAGTCCTTGATCCAACCCGCAGAAAAGATCACAAATACAGTCCTCAGTCCTGAAGAGCAAATTTGCACACCTCTCTATGTCCTTTGGGCAAACTTGTAGCAGCAGAATTTCTGAGTCAAAAAATCTGGGTGTTTTTAAAGTTACTCATACCTAGGGCTAACTTGTCCCCCAGGAAAAGTTGTACTCATTTTTATTCCCCCTAGAACAGGTGTGCCATGACAGGATCCTAGGTGTGCCATGAAAATATTGAAAAATTGTTAATTATTTTTGAGAGCACAGTAAGTATATCCTTTTTTTTTTACTCTTTTTTTAATCAACAGCATTTAAATGTGCTGCAAAAGTGTAACTATAGGTTCAAGTGTGCCGTGAGATTAAAAAAGTTAAAAACATTGCCCTAGAAGTACTTGGTAGTGATAATTTCCCCACACTCTTTCCAAAACCAGGTCTTGCTATTTTTAAAACTCTTTTTCAGTTCCATAGCTAAAGATAGATTAGATGCTGGATTTTTTATTTTTTTTTTCAATGTGCTTTCCGTATTTATTTTGTGAGTGTATAGCTCAGAGGCATCTTGTATTAGTATTTGTTTTATGTATTTGGAAGAGGTTTTTAAGTATACTGAGGGTATTAACATTATAATTAACATAATAATATTCATATATTGAGAATCTGTTGAAAACTCACATTAAATCTTAGGCAACTAACTCACAGCTTATATATGGGTAGGTTTAAGTGTACCGCGTATATTTTCTTCCAAGGACATTTCCAGCTTGTGGTTTCTCCAACTCTAACCCCTTTTCAGTTTGAGATGGGTCTTGAGCTAATGATGAAGGAACCATTTTGCCATCTCCTTTTCCTGTCCCCTCCCTTGGGTGGAAATGCTGGAGCGACCGGCCCCTGGCGCTGTATCTTTTTTCAGGGTTGAAGATTTGGGGCTCACTAAGCATCAAGTTCTTGGTTGGGACGGGGCTTGGTGCATAGGGAACGCTCCGATGGGCCATTCGGATGTGTTCGGTGAGTACGTCACAGAGCCAGCGGTTTAGTCCTCCCTCTGTCCTCACAAACCATCCCTTCCGTGCTCCGCCTGGAATCTTTCCTGGGACACACTTCAGGCTTACTGAGCCGTGCCCAGCACTGCTCTGAGACGCTGGGTGTCGTCGAAGCAGCCAGCGCAGGCAATAATAACAGTGATGAGAAGGACATGACTATTCCCCGAGGCCCTGCACCAACCACCCCCAAGCATTTTCTCATTTTACCCTCAGGATGATGACGCCATCAGGTCCCCATGACCCCAAGGTGGTGCTCCAGCCTGCTGGCCTCCTCCATTGCCATCCTCGGGCTCCCCAGGCGTCTTTGTTCTTCTGACACCTAGCACCTCCTCCTGAGTCACAGCCAGGGCATTATTTTTATAATCAGAAATACATAATAAACTGTATTTTTTGAAGTCACATGGGCTTGCCAATGTGGAGGAGGACAATTTACTGACAAGATGTCTCATTGCAATGCACATATGATTAAGGATGGTGCATATTTTGCTTTTGGAGGAGAGTTTTCTTGTGCTAAAAATGCTAATGGGCATGGGTGAGGAGACCAACCCTGACAGACAACTCTAATAATATCCTAACACTGTCTAGGGCAGCGGTTCTCAACCTGTGGGTCGCGACCCATAGGAACCATATTAAAGGGCCGCTGCATTAGGAAGATTGAGAACCACTGGTCTAGGGAGAAACCAGGGGTCCCAGAGATGCTTCCGCCGTGTTTCAGTTGGTGTTTTTGAGAGAATGTCTTGGCATTTTACTTGAGGCCCTCTGATGTCAGTTCTGGTTTGCCAGGAAGCAGACACAAGACACAGGTAGGAATGCAGGAGTTTTCTGGAGTAAACGCCTTTTAAAAAATATCAATACATAATAATTATACATTTTTCCGGGGTACATGTGATCTTTTGATACAATGTGTAATGATCAAAGCAGAGTATTTCACATATCCATCCCTTTGAGGATGATTTGTGTTGGGAACATTTCAAATCTTCTCTTCTAGCTATTGGGGTAAACGTCCTTAAACAACAAAGTGGAGAAAGGCAGGGGTGGGTGGGGATGCTGTGGTGGTCCGACACCTGTGGAAGGAGGGGGGTGATGGAACAAGGCATAGGTAGGAAGAGCTCTGGACCCCAGGGAAGCCCTGGCACAGTCTCAGCCAAACTTGGAAGGAGCCCAGATCAAGGGCCGTCTGTCATTAGATGAAATATCCAGGCCCTCGTAACTCCACTGTGCCCCGTCCTTGACTGGGAGCTACCAGGGGGAATGTGAACTTGGGTCAAACACTGTAGTGGGTCCCAAAGGCACTGCACCCGGAGGTCCCTTGTCATCTGTACCTCACACAGCAGTTGTCCAAATCACAGGAAGGCAGGGACAAGGAAAGGACATTCACATTTCCTGAATGCTTTCTCCGTTGTGCATAGCACTTTCTCGTGGAATACTGTTTACAACCCTCCACAAACCTGCAATGCTTGCAGGTAATTGTTTCTACTTATCAGAGAGGGAAAGCAACACCCTCAGGGTCACACAGCTTCAAGTCATTACTGCCGAGCACAGATATTTCCACTATACGACAGAGGCCTCCATGGGCACAGACACAGCACAGGACACTCGGCAAATGTTACTGCAGGAAGAAGGTCTGGCTGCTTGCCACTGTCAGTCAAATGCAGAGACAGGAATTAGGTCCAATATGCTTTATTGTCACAAGGCCAGCCATCTGGAGAAGAGTGATAAGTAGCCTCTCAAAGACTGTTCTGCCTCAGTTATAATTTTTATAATGGGATACAAGGAAACAAACCTAGAAAATGTTAACTGTATCTAAAAGAATCATCAACCAGAACAACATAAAAGTAGCCTTTGCTTTAACAATGTAACCACACTTACTAAGTGTGACTCCTCCCCTAAACCTTTGGAGATAAACATCCTCACAATCACGGTGAAACCTTAACTAGATAATCATGGAAGGGACGGGGAGAGAAAGTGGGCTGAGCAAACTAGGTCAGCTGTACCGCTTCAGCTTAGCTTCTCAGATTCCGTCTTGCAGGCTGCTTTTCTGGCTTCACAAAGATCTCAGAGGAAGGAAAGTTGGTTTGGTTTGGTTTGGCTTTTTAAGACAGAGTGTTACTTTGTCGCCCTCGGTAGAGTGCCATAGCATCATAGCTCACAGCAGTCTCAAACTCCTGGGCTCAAGCAATTCTCTTGCCTCAGCCTCCCAAGTAGCTGGGACTACAGGCGCCCACCACAATGCCTGGCTATTTTTTCTTTTTAGAGACAGGGTCTCCCTCTAGCTCAGGCTGGTATTGTACCTGGGAGCTCAGGCAATCTACCTGCCTCGGCCTCCCAGGAAGCAAAGACAAGACACCGGTCGAAGCGCAGGAGTTTTCTGGAATAAATGCCTTTTAAAAAAAATCATCGATATATAATAATTATACATTTTTCTGGGGTACATGTGATCTTTTGATATAATGTGTAATGATCAAAGCAGGGTATTTCACATATCCATCCCTTTGAGGATTATTTGTATTGGGAACATTTCAAATCTTCTCCTCTAGCTATTGGGGTAAACATGCTGGGATTACCAGCGTGAGCCACCACATGCGGCCTAAGATGAGGGAATGTCAAGGCAAGAGGAGCAAGAAAGCCTCCAGCAGGCCTGGGGGTGCAAGTGCTTCTGCTCCCTTTGGGCTGGAGCCTGAGGGATTAGCCCCCCTCCTCTGCCAGCAGTTCTGGGGAAGTGAGGGGGTGCACTGCTCTGGCTTCAGAGTACAGATGAACAGACTGAATTCACAAGGGCCAGCCTTGAGCACCCACCAGAGGCCCAGAGCCCAGAACCTTACCTGCATGTTCAAAAGCAGAAAGCTTTAAATCAGTGCATATAAGAATCAGAAAGCGTGCCGGATAAAAAGCCATCCCCAGGCCCTGCCCCAGACACCCCAATGCAGGAAGTCTGGGCTCATGCCCAGAAATTACGTCCCAACAAGCACCCCAAGCCTTTCTGATGGAGAAAATCAGCCTCCCATCATGTCAAGAAACACTGTTTAAAACAATCCAGAGAGAAGAGAAGAAAATAATAATAAAACCATCCAGAAACACTAATGGAGGGACAGTCTATAAAACAACTGACCTATGCCCTTGAAAAATGTCAAGGTCTACAAGGGTACAAGTGAATCTCTCTAAAAGCAGAGTATGAATGTTTTAACTCAATAACTAAGAAAATGACACGAAGGTTATCTTGACCAGTTTGATGAGAGTGTTTCACAATGTACATGAAAACAGCACACTGTACCCCATGATTGCATTAATGTACACAGTTATGCTATAAGAAATAAAAAAAAAGAAAAGAAAAATGTCAAGGTCATGAAAAAGATTAAAGAATTGTCCAGCTTAAAGAGACGTGACCACTGACTGCAAAGCGTGATCCGGAATTGGATCCTTGACCAGAAAAACATTTCTTTTTCCTTTTGCTATAAACAGCATTGGTGACACAAGAGGTGAAATTTGAATAAGATATGCAGATTAGATAATATTGTATCAATGTTAATTACCCAATTCTGATCAATGCACTATGATTGGATGAGAGAATGTCCTTGTGTTTAGGAAATGCTGAAATATTCAGGGGCAAAGGGGTTCTAAGTTATTCCCAAATGACTCAAAACAATAACACAGTATATGCGCAAGTAGTGTGTGTGAGGAGAGAGAGCAAGAGAGAATAATAAAGCCAGCAAATGTGGAAAAATAACATTCAGGGAATCTGGGTGAAGAGTATATACAGAAACTTCATACAAGTTTTGCACCTTCCAAGTCTGGAATTATACAAATAAACACACAACCTAGGAAGAAGGTGTGACCTTGGATGACAGCCAGTGGGGGACAGGGAGAAGGACACACAGGCTCTGGTTTGTCACAGGACCCTCCCCATTCGCAGGGGCCCATCCCTGTACCAGGTCCTGTGCTCCTGGCAAACTCCACCCTCAGGTCTCAGCTGGGAAGGAAGCCCTGGGGTCAGTGTGCACCGCCCAGTCCCACCTCCAGAGATTCCCCTCACCTTAGTCCTCCTGTTTGCTTCCTCTTGTCCCGCATTAGCCTGTGGCTTCTTCAGGGCCAGAGGATGTGGGAAAAACTGTCTCCTGCAGCCCAGTCCTGGCACAATGTTTGCGACGTGCCAATGCTCCAAATGCATCTACCTGTGGTTTCCTATTCCCGAGCAGAGCCAGGGTTTTGCCACACACACACCCCACACAGGGCTGACTAAGTCCTGCTAACCTCTGTCATTAACACATGTAAAAACCCACAGGTAGGTCAAATTACTCCCACCTAATGGATGAAAAATGTGAGGCTTACAGAGATGAAACTAGATGCTTTGTAAAACATGGAGCAAATGAATGAATGAAGGCAGGAAGTGCAGAGTATTCCACAGCCCCAGATGTGGTACTGGGGTGAGAAGGGCACCCCGGAGATGGGCTCCTGTTCAACCTAAGGAACCAGACATTCTCGTCATGAGGACCCTCAACAACAGGAGAAGCTGCCTTACGAGTGAGTGAGCTCCTGTCCCCCGGGAGCGTGCAAGCAAAGGGCTTCACCCCAACAGGGACAGAGGAGGGTGACTGCACACCTGGGAAGGGCCGATTTTATGATTCTCCTGGCAGCAGATGGTTCCTGAATTGGACCAAGGGGAGAAGGGACTCAGGACACCGGGCACCTGGAGACCAGCATCTGTATTTTTGCTCTTTTCTTACCCCCACAGCACACTCGCCCCCACAGTAACTTTTCCCCAAGGGCCTGTTGCCAAATCCTGGCCCATTCAAACATTTGTGTTACAAATTGGCCCTTGCTTTGGGAGTATTTTTAAGCGGAAGCTTTGCAACTAAACAATGGCCTCATTAGACTTTATTTAAAGGAGGGAGCCAACCCCCACTCAGGCTACTAGTGGTCACGTGGGGCCTGCAGCTGGCCCCATCTGGGGCTTGAGAGCCAAATGGGACACTCAGAGTCACACCCCCTCAGCCTCAGCCAGATCCCTGCTCCCACTCCCCAAGCCCCCATGGGCCTGTGATAGGGAACTGTCACCTGGGGTGCTCCCCCCCCAGGATATCTCAACTCAGCCCTCTTCATTTGGGAATAACTTAGATCAAAATCGAGTAATTAACATTGATATAATATTATTATCTAATCTGCATATCCTATTCAAATTTCATCTCTTGTTTCACTGATGCCCTTTATAGCAAAAGGAAAAAAAAAATGTTTTTCTGGTTGAGGATCCAATTCCAGATTACGGGTTGTGTTGTCATGTTTCTTTAAGCTGAACAATTCTTTACTTGTTCACCTCCTTCACCTCCCCCTGCCAGACCCGGGCCATGATTCACCTGGCAGCTGTAGGGTCCCCTTGCTAGTCTCCAGCTTCTGAACTTCCGACCCCCTCTCCATTCACAGCCAGAGAGCTCTTTCTAAGGCAGCGGTTCTCAACCTGTGGGTCTCGACCCCTTTGTAGCAATGAAAATAACATCCTGCATATCAGATATTTACATTACAATTCATAACAGTAGCAAAATCGCAGTTACGAAGTAACAACGAAAATAATTTTATGGCTGGGAGTCACCACAACATGAGGAACTGTATTAAAGGATGGCAGCATTAGGAAGGTTGAGAACCACTGTTCTAAGGCATTAAGCCAGGTGGGGAGACTCATGTGCTAAAAACCCTCTAGCTGGCTCCCGCTGCACTAAGAACCAAGTTCAAACTCTTTGCCACGCCCAGCAAGGCCCTGGATGATCTAGTCTCCTACCTTTAGCTACATCCAGCTGCCTGTGCACACTCTAAGCACTAGTTTGGCTGTTCTTCTTCTTCTTTTTTTTTTTTCTGAGACAGAGTCTCACTGTTGCCCTCAGTGGAGTACTGTGGCATCACAGCTCACAGCAACCTCAAACTCTTGGGCTTAAGTGATTCTCTTGCCTCAGCCTCCTAAGTAGCTGGGACTACAGGCTACCTGCCACAACACCCACCTAATTTTTTGGTTGCAGTTGTCATTGTTTAGCTGGCCCGGGCTAAGTTTGAACCCACCACCCTCCACATATGTAGCCGGTGCCCTACTCAGTGAGCTACGGCACCGAGCCAGGTCTGGCTGTTCTTATGTCAGGCTTTGCCCTCTGCCAAATGTGTCTCTCCTCACCCTCTGGTCTGCTGGCAAACTCTTGCTCATACTTGGAGAGCCTTTTGGAGTGTCCCCGACTGCCCCATGCTCTAGAGATCCCTGGACTTGCCCAGCCAGGCACACGTGTACTGTACTGATATTAACTCTTCCCATTCCCATTCCCCAGCCAGACTGCCACTGTCCTCCACACAGAGCTCACACCTGTGCCTTGTAAAGACGCAGTGACTACGTGGATTAACGTGGCTGAATGGGGGAACAGGTGGGGATACCCAATGGCTTTGAACAGGATTCCCCAAGGAGACAAGCAACAAACATAAAGATATGTCTGCACCTACATGAATGAATAAATGGGTGAACGTCAGCAGAGAACTGACACAGTATCCCCACAGACTCACAAAGCCATGGTTCCCAGCCCTGACTACAGCTTAAAACCACCTGCGCCCCCACCTCAGCTCAACTGACTCCGAATCTTTGGGGGTGGGATGAGGTGCAGATTTTTAAAGGCCCTTGGCGATTCTATCGTGAGTGGTTCTCAGGCAGGCAGCATGTGTTTCACCTGTGAACGCTGGCGTCTCTCCTACTGCACTGTAACCACCTGACTCAGGAGGTCTGGGGTGGGGCCTGGTCATGTGCATGTGTAACAGGCTCCCAGGTGACGCTGAGACTGTTGGGACCACGGGCCGCAGCTCCTCCTTTAGTCCTTTACAGAGAGAAGGGTGGGAGCAGGAGACAAACAGTGCTTGCTGGTTGGGGGCGGAGGCATGGAACTCTAGACGGGTGGGACAGAGACTGTTCTATCTATCGTTCTTCTTTTTCTTTACTTTCCCATTTTTGCTGATAAGGAACTTGAGGCCTGGGGAGGGGCAGACATTTGCCCAAAGCCTGGGATCAGGCTTTGGAAAAATTGATTAACAGAATATTTACTAAGCACTTGCTATGTGCCAGGGGCACATCCGTCATGTGCATCATGTGCTACGTGCTCAGCCCTGCCTCTTCCAAGGTGACACAAGCCACCCCAAGATCAGAAGCCAAGGGATGGGAGGGCTGGGCTCCAGCTCACCGGCCTGCAGCGGAAGCAAGGCTGGGCCAGGTGCCTGCCTCCTTCAGACTCTGACGGAGAAGCAGGTCTGCCTCGTGCTTCCTGAGCTCCCGGGACTGCCAGGGCCCACGGGGAGTGAATGTCATGAGGAGCAAATGAGGCAGAGAAGCCAACTGTTTGTTCCCACTCTCCGCCATATAGGGGACGCTGCCTTTCCTTGAGGGATGCTCAGGTACCACACAGCCCATTCTCTTGCCTGCCAAGGTGGTCTCTGGAGATAACGAGAAAGAAGCAGATGGTGAGCTGAGGGCCATTTCTCCTGCTTCTTCCTCAATACCATACTGGTCGTGTAGCAGGCAGCCTCGTGCCACAGTGGGGCAGGGCTCGGCCCCGGCTCCAGAGCATGAATTGTGACTGGTCTAAGTCAATCGTGTAACCGTTGGCCCGTGATTGGCACAGTCATGGGTGTGATGCAATTGTGACCAATGAGGTGTGCGGGCCAGATATGGGGGGGTGAAAATGGGAAAGAATTTTTGCTCTCATAAATAGATGCAAGACAAAAACATCAACACGAGGGATGGATGGATAGATAGATGGATAGACAAATTGACAGAGATGTGATAAAGCAAGTATAGAAAAAGCCTAACGGTAGAATCTAGATGGTGAGGTTACAGGTGCTCACCATTATTCTTTCAACTTTTCTACATGTTTGAAAATTTTCATAACAAAGTGTTTTAAAAGCATGATGCCTGGGTGTCTATATTAAAGCTGAATATAGTCACATTCTGACCCAATCATTCCACTTCTAGGTATATACCTAACAGAAATGCGTTCTTAATATGTACCAGAAGATGTGTGCAAGGATGTTCACAGAAGCACTATTTAGAACAGCCGAAAACTGAAAACGATCCGATGTTCATCGAGACGAGATTGGATAAGCTGTGGTGTACGCGGACAGTGGATATGAAACGGCGCCGAGAATTAACGCACAGCAACCCACCGGGGTCACCACGCTAATGTAACGTTGGGCAAAGATAGTGTATGATTACACTTGGCACCCAGCTCCTCAACAGGCTGAAGTGGGGCGTGAAGCTAGATTCCGGGATGTTGTTCACCCTTACTGGGGTCGTGCATGGAAGACAGGGCAGGGGGAACCCCTGGGGGGCTGGTGGGGTTCTGCTTGTTGACCGGTACTGGCCACAGGGGAGCAACTGAGTTGCCCACTTGTTACTGTGTACTTTACGTGGGTTATGCTCCAATTAAGACTTTACAATACAGAGGCCTGCAGGGACATGTCCCCCTTCTCTGAGTCTCTGCAGGTAGGTGGTGATGCTCGGGGTTTCTGCTGCCCTTGTATGAGGCAATGTGGTGGAACAGACAGATGGAACCAGGGCTCTTGACAACATCACCATCAACCCTGACCCTAGCACTAAAACCCCAAGAGGTAGGTACTATTGTTGTTCCCATTTTATCCCCCAGACACTGAGGCATAGAGAATAGGCTTAGAAAGTCCCCACCCCACAACAGTTTAGATTCTAGTTTTTCCCACGTAGGGGTGGGCACTTGAATGATAATACAACAAGTGTCCCTGAAGAGAAGAGCAGGAGAGTTCAGTGGAGGCGGAGACCTGCAGGCTGGCGTGTCTGGCAAGCTCCTGTCTAGTCCCATCCTCAGGCTCTGCTGCTCCTCTCCCTGCTCACCAGCTGCCCTGTATCACCCCAGACCCTGCCACATGCCCATTTGCTCTGCCGGACACCCTCCTCCTCACCTCCAGCTGGCTAACCCACGCTGCCCTCTCAAGTCCCTGCTTTGATGCCCTTCCTTCAGGCAGACCTCCCAGACTCTCATTGGAATCTGGGCCCATCAACACAAAAGAAAAGCAGTGAACCCCCACGTGTGCCCAGCTCTTGAGAGGCGAGTCCTCAGCCAGTTCTTCCGAGGATAGTCCTGTTACCAGATGAAGAGCGTCCAGTTACCTGTCACTGTCAGCCCAATGCAGAGACTGGGATCAGGTCCACCAAGCTTTACTGTCGGGCCAGCAATTCTGAACAGGGAGAGTAGCCTCTCAAGTCTGTTCTGCCTCAGTTATAATTCTCATAATTTTTATAATGAAATACAAAGAAACCTATAAAATGTTAAATCTGGCAGAAAACAACATCAAAGTAGTCTTTACTCTACAGACAACAGAAAAGTAACCTTTACTCCAGCTCTATAGTGATCAAAGTAACCTTTACCCTAACAAAGTATCTAAGAGAATTATCACAGAAAGCAACATCAAAGTAACTTTTGCTCTAAAAATACTTAGTGTCCACGTGTGACTACCTCCCTGAAAGTCTTCTGGGCCAACCACCCTCACAATCATGGAGAAACCTGAACTCGATGATCACTGGGGCTGTGGGGAAGGCTGAGCAGACCAGGTCAGCTGTCCTGCCTCAGCTCGGCTCCTCAGACTCCAGCTTGGAGGCTGCTTGTCTGGCTTCCGTCCAAGACATGCCACGTGGGTGTCCTTGGTCCCAACTAACAGGTTGAAAACTAATGACATAAAAATCACACAATGCTTTTCCATCAGAAGGCAGGCTCTGATTTATGGCTGGGGAATTTGGTAACCACAGCAACAAAGATAACAATCCCTGATCCAGTTTATTTGGCATTTATCAGGAAGGGCTCTAAAAACTTTATATGTATTTACTCATTTAATCTTTGAAACAGTCCCACGAAATAGATTTTTTTCTTGACGGGGTCTCACTCCGGAGCCCTGGCTGCAATGCAGTGGTGTCTCATAGCCCACTGCAACCTCAATATCCTGGGCTCAGTCGATCCTCCTGCCTCAGCCTCCTGTACCTGGGACTCCAGGTACACACCACCACTCCTGGTTAATTATTTTTATTTATTTCTAGAGATGGGGGTCTCATTCTTGTTAAAGCTAGTCTTGAAGTCTTAACTTCAAGCAATCTTCCTTCCTGAGCCTCCCGGAGTGCTAGGATTACAGGTATGTATGAGTCACTGTACCTGGCCAGATATTAATATTATCCTCAGTTTATAGGGAAGAAATCGAGTATAAATTAGATGACAAACTTGCTCTTTCAACTACCAAATACTTATTATCAAACACCCAAATACTTGTCTTTTCATCTAGTAACTAATGCAAATGGAGATCTTCCTCCTTCATTAAGTCTACAAATCTTTTAAAAATCATAATTGGCAGTACCAGCAAGGATGCAGGAAAATATACACATAGATGTTCAACAGATGTATAAATTGACTTTTAAAAAACTTACTGGACACAATTTGGTAATAATATATAGGAAGGATATGTATTCCTTTTGATTCAGCAATTTCACTTCTAAGAATCTCTTTCTTGAAGGAGGGACGGCTGGGGGAAAGGAAGAGCAGAGAGAGGGCAGGAGGGAGGGGGGTGGGGTCTTGGTGCATGCCACACCTTTTGGGGGCAAGACATGATTGTAAGAGGGACTTTACCTAACAAATGCAATCAGTGTAACCTGGTTTCTTGTACCCTCAATGAATCCCCAAATAAATAATAATAATACATTGTAATAAACATAATAAATAAATAAATAAGAATCTCTTTCTTAGGGAATTTTGGCCCACATTTGTATTTTAAAAAAATCCACACAGTGTTACATTTAAAACAGCAACAAAAGAAAGGACTTTGCCCAGAAGTTCAACAATAGGATTGGTGACATAAGTGATGACACTCTAGGACCATGAAACATGACCCAGCCAGTAGTAGTGACATTGTAAAAGAAACATATATATCATTTTTCTAAAAGTATCTAAACTGTGATGATGGATACTCTGTTATAGCTAGGCAGCATCATTTGTATTGTACAGCTGGAAGGGAACCTTCCCGAGGGTTAAGGATGTGAGCAGTGATACTTGCTAGATTTATTGAGCGGGGCTGGGCAGGGTGTGTGATGTCCTGCTCGTCACCCCTGGAGACAGCCAAGATGGCCACCACAGTGTGATTCCCATCCTATGGGTGGGACCACTGAAGCCCAGGAAACCAAATTCCTCAGCAGGGCCAGGTGTGTCTGGCTACAGAGCCCCTACCATGCTCACATTTCTGGGTATGACGTTATGAGTGGACAGTTAACACTTTTTGTGTACTTTTGAAAACTATTTTCCAAGCTGTTTACAATGAACAGCTATCATTTTTATAATTGGGAGGGGTGCAATAAAAATCATTGGTGTGTGCAAAGTATCCAGAAAGTTCCGAAGGACTATATGCACCCAGGTGTTGGGAATGACTGCCTCCAGCTGGTGGCAGGACAGGGAGCACTCAGGCTCTTCAGTTTGCTTTATTTTGTGGTTTTTCTGTAGAAAGTGAGCTCGTGAGTTATTTAGATGTCAATGCTTGGCACCTGGGGCTTCTGCCAGGGTCTGCAGGGACTGGAGGTGGCCTTCTCTGATTGGGGAGCACAGCTCCTCTAGACACTCCCCCCACCTCCCCTCACTGGAAATCGCAAGGCCAGCCCCAGCTTGTGCCTCTTCCCCTCCCAAGGGGGCCATGTCCTTGCTCATCTGCAACTTTCAATTAACCAGGCACCAGGCTCCAGTGGCACAGAGGCTGAGCAAATGTTCCAAGGAGGGAAAGAAAACTCAGCCCAACAGGTCTGGGAAGATGCCTCCTTTTAATTAAAGTGAGGATTAAGGAGGCTTTAAAGCCCCCTTTCTGATGAAATGTGAAGGCAGCCAGGAAGGAGGGGTGGGGAGGGAGCCAGCCTCTCTCCCTGCAGGGAGGAAGAGTGACCTACATCGGGTGGCCCAGGACCGCCCCCCCCCCAACCAGGCCCCCACATACAGAGAGGATGATTGCTGACATTGCTGGCTCTGGCTGTTGGGGGTGTGCAGGAGGGGGAGAAGGGGTAAAGATCATGTTTGGAAATGGGGATCTGGGCTTGACCTGAGCAAATCCCTGGGTCTCCAGGCTTCCTTACTCCCTCCACCCACCCTCTGGGACCTGCCACGCTTCTTGGGTCTTCTGTTCAGACAGAATGAGGGGAGGAAGGACTCTGCTCGCTTCTCTTGGGCCAACTACTTCCAGGAAGGGTGTGTGCCGGGCCCTGGCTCCCACAAAAGAAGGGCCTCGCCCCATGTCTTGCTCACATCCAGGCAGAGCTGGAGGAGGACGTGAAGTGCTGGGGGAGGAGGTGGCGGCTGCAGTCTTTGTAGCCAAGGTCTGTTAACATAACTGCTGCTCCTGGGGGGGGGGGGGGCAGGTGACCAGAAGCAGCTTGAGCTTGGCCTTCCTGCGCTGTGGGTTGGAATGTGGCCTCTGCTGCTCCCTGACTGTGTCACTGAGACAACGTAACTCAGGGCCCAGAGCCTCCTCATCTTCCTCTTCTGTAAAATGTGGCTAACAGTGATGCTTCACAGGGCCACCGTGAGAATTGAATTAGTAAATATGTGTGAAGGGAAAGACAGTGCCGGGCATGTGGCACCTCAGTGAAGTCAGCTGTTATTAAAACACAACACTTGTACAGGTTAACTCACAAATCCATCCCAATGACCTGTGTGGTAGTGACTTGCATTTATCCCTTTTGGTAGAGGCAAAAATAGGTCCAGAGAGGCTAAGTAACTTGCCCAAGGTCACACAGCTCTCAGGAGGGAGAGGAGTCAGAATTCGAACCCAGGCCCTGTGGCTCCACGGCCCCCATGCTTGGCTGTCATTCTGTTCTACTTCTCTCAACATGGAATGTGGATACTGAGATGCAGGCATGGATAGTACTTCGTAGCAGTTTGTTAGATGGTGAATATTAAGGGAGTGGTTATCAGAACTGAATGGATGGGGGCTCCAGGGTCAGGCAGACTTGAGTTTAAGCCTCAGTTCCACAGCTTTCGGGGTGTGGAGCTTTGGGCAAGTCACTTTGCCTCTCTGTGCCCCTCCTCCTCCATCTGCTAAATGAGACTTATACTCCCAGCTCCTTTCCTGGGGTGACAGTGCGGTAAGAAGAGGTGCAAGGACAGTCCATGCAAGGGGTTGTGTGACAGGGACAGGGAGGAGAGGGGCACTGGGATAAGGACCTGCTCTCTCCTCCACGCCCTGCCCTCAGAAGCCCCAGTCCCACAAAGCCCACAGCTACCTAATGGGAAGAGATGAAGCAGGAGCCCCCTGGGCTTCAGATCCCAGCAGGGCACCGGGGGCTGCTGGAGGGGCTGCTAAGGGCAGCTGGGGATGGGAGGGGCAAGTGAGGACACATATTACTGGAACACCACTATCCTATCTGAGGACACACCCAGGGACATGCACACACCCCAGGGCCCCGCTGGCACCTGGCTCCTCCTGAGCTCTTATCTCCTAGCCTGTCCTGCCCAGTCAACACTGCCAGAGGAACCTGTCTAAAATGCAGATCCCACCAGGATGCCCTCCAGTCTAAACCCCTCCCATGGCTCCCGCAGTCCTCTGCAAAGTCTTAGGTCTTTGCCCTGACCCATGACGCCCCATCCTTCTGGTGTAGGGCAGTGTGAGGGTCCTTCGTCCGTCCTTTCTGGCCACTGCTCTCCCTCCCCCCCACCAAATGCTAAACTTCAGATACGTCTTTCCACCAGGCTCTCTCACCAGAGAACTCAACCTTACAGTTCCCTCAGCGAGAAGCGCCTCCCTCCACCTCTACCCCCACCAAAAGTGCTCTTCTTGGTTTCTCCTGTTTATTCCTCAAGTCTGCACTTACACATTGCTTCTTGGAGGAGACCTTCCCCAACCTTCTCCAGACTCCCACCTGAATTAGCTGCCCCTAAGTGTTCCCACACCTTCCTGAGCTTCCCTCATGGAGCATTTATCATTGTCTTTCCTACTGGACATGGGGAACTCCTTAAGCAGAGGGGCTGAGCTGGAGTTGCTTATTATTGAAATTATGCTGCCTGAGACAGAGAAGGGGCCCAAATGCCCGCTAGATACAAGGGTGAGAAGATGGGTAGGAGGATGGATGGAAGGTTGGGTGGGAGGATGGATGGAAGGTTGGTTGAGAGGATGGGTGGGAGGTTGGGTGAGAGGATAGATGGAAGTTTGGGTAGGAGGATGGGTGTGAGTTTGGCTGGGAGGGTAGCTGGGAAGTTGAGTGAAACAATAAGCGGGATGTTGGGGGGTTTGGAAAGATGGGAATGTGGGCAGGAAGGTGGGTGGGTGGGTTGGCTGGTGGCTGGGTGGATAAACAAGCAGGTGAATGGACAGAGGAATGACAGATTGGTGACTAGGACAGATATGCTGTTTTATAGGGGGTAATGGGTGGATGAGTAGGTGAGTGTACAGATAGAGGAATGATTAGAAAGTTGGAGGGACACACAGACAGGGAGATACGGTCCTTCCTCTATTATTAGAGGGAGAAAAGCTCCAGTCTTTGGACTTCAAAGTTTGGAAGGCCACTGTGCCCGCCTCCAGGCTTTATTTTTAATGGTCACAATGCCAATAACATATTCCACATGATGTAAAATTAACTATTTTAGTTTAGTTTAGTTTAGTTTTGAGACTGAGCCTGACTCTGTTGCCCTGGGTAAAGTATCTCGGCAACCTCAAACCCTCTGGGCTCAAGCAATCCTCCTGCCTCAGCCTCCCCAGTAGCTGGGACTATGGGCACCTGCCACAATGCCCAGCTAATTTTTCTATTTTCAGAGATGGGGGTCTCGATCTTGCTCAGGCTGGTCTGGAATTCCTGAGGTCAAGTCATCTACCTGCCTTGGCCTCCCAGAAAATTAACCATTTTGAAGTGAACAATTCAGTGGCGCTTAGTACACTCACAACCTTGTGTGATCACCACCTCTACCCAATTCCAGAATATTTTCATCACCCCCAAATTAAGCAGTTTCTTCCCATCCTCCCTGAGCTCCTGGCAAACACTAATCTACTTTCTGTCTTGGTGGATTTGCTTTTTCTGGACACTTCACATAAATGAGATCGTACAATCTGTGATCTTTGGTGTCTGGCTTCTTAAATCAGACTTCTTAGGGACAACAAAAACTAGTTTCTGAGGACAGAAGGAGACAAAGGAGCTCCTGGAAGCAGAAGGCCTGAGAAGCCAGTGGGAGACAGACTCCAGAGAAGACACGGGTCTGCCGCCGCCTGGCTGGAAAGGGGCTGAGGACGTGCTGACCTCCCCAGGTTTGCCAAGCACCTGGCTCAGTCTGCACAGTGAGAATTCAGTCAGTAGGAACTGGAGTGACCTCTAGTGAAAGGCACAAGGGGTAAGGAAGACTTCCCTCACCTCTGCCTCCTGCCCCACCCTCTGCACAGAGGGAGCACCTCTCTCCTCCCCATCAACGGAAGAGAGTAGTGGGGTCGGGGGAGGCTTCACTTGCCTTTCCATTACTCTTCCCAGCAACCGTGCAGAGGAGCTATCAGAAGACCCATTTTACAGGCATAAAGTGAGGGCTCAGAGAGGTGAAGCGACTCCCCCAACGCCACACAGCACAATAGTGGCGCAGCTAGGCTGAGCATGTCCCAGGGCAGTCCAGTGCTCACCCCTGTGCTCCTCCCGCCACCCTCTCCACTGCTCTTCCGCCTCCTTGTTAGAGCCTTTCTGTCTTCACAAGATTCAAACCCTGGAAGACTTAGGCTCTGTATCCTATTCCCAGGAGCCTTTAAAAAACTAATTTACTGCTGCCCCAGCTCTGACAGGCTCCCCTCTTCCCGCAGCTGCGCTCTGCTCCCACCTGCGGGCGGCAGCCAAAGGCATCTCCATGGCACACGGCTGCCATCTGGTGTCTGACTAGAGTATAGCATCCATGGAGGGCGCTCGAGACAGGAGTCAGAATTCCCTGCCGGGGTGGGAGCGCCACCCGTGCTCACAGCTCAGAGGAAGCTGCGGGGCCTGGGCCCCGAGTAATATTCAGGCTGTTCCCCTGTGATTTGCCCTGCGCTGGGTGCTTCACCCTCATTGATCTCAATCCACACTTTGGTACCACCAGAACTATTTCCTGTGTTGGGGATAGAGACATATGTATGACACAAGGACAGACACTATGATTGCACTTACAATGGGGCTCCTAGGGCAGTCAGTTCATAGGGACAGAAAGTAGAATGGTGGGTGCCAGGGACTGGGGGAGAGGACATGGGGGAGAGGTAGTGTTTAACTGCCAGAACTGCCATCTGTAAAGATGAAAAGGCTCTGGAGATGGATGGTGGCGATGGTTGTGCAAACAAGGCGAATGTTCTTAACGCCATTGAACTGAACACGTTAAAATGGTAAGTCTTGTGTTGTGGCTATTTCACCTCAATTAAAATAGAAATTTATTATGTGAGTGAATCACTAAGAAAAGAATAAATGAATAAATGCATTAGTGGAGAGATGAATGCATAACGATGATGATAATGATGGCGCGTATTAAATGCTGTGTGCCAGTCATTCAAAGTGTGTCTCAACTGGTAAGTGTTTCCATTAAGCCCCACTCTGTGGGGCTGGCACTGCTTGAGGCTTTGGGGAGACAGCAGTGAGCAAACCCCCTAGCATGACAGAACTGACATTTTGTAGAGGAGAGAGCAAACAGGGGATATTAAAATGTCAGATGGTGACGCACGCTATAAAGAAAAAAAAAAGGAAGGCAAAGTGAAAAGATGGAGAATTTCTTGGAAGAGATTGTGAGAGCCCTTTCAGATGTGTGTCATCTGGGAAGGCCTGGCTGAGAGGTGGCATTGAAGCGTGAGCTTGACCCACCTGGTCCTTGTGGCACCCCTGTGAGGCAGGTGCTGAGATTGTCCCCATTTGACGGATGACACAGGTCTATCAGAGCCGTGGAGCTCTTCACCACGCTGTGACCAAGTGAGGGAGTGATGGAATCCCTCAGCTTATGCCCTGGGGGGCACACCCTTCAGCTCTCTGGGAACCTCAACGCCAAAGTCCACCAGAGACGGCGGGTGTGAGCGGGAGGCTTCCTACCCTCCGCCATCCACCGGCTCCTACAGACGAAAGTGGACGGTGTGTCCAGCAGGGGGCGCTGCTGCCCGATCCAGGCGCTCCAACAGGCCTGCCAGCCGCCCGGGTCAGTCTGTTGACAGGCTGAGAAGGGCGGACCCGGCAGAAGGTCTCACCTAAAGTGAGCCTAAGCCAGGGGCTTCGGACTTGGATGAAAAGCCCCCTACAGAATTGCTGCTGCCCTGCCTGTGAGACAGGCCGGCTTTAGAATCTCAACCATGTGGGTCACCCCCAGCTTTGTGACCTCGGCCAGACAACGGGCCTACAGATCCCTTTCTCACAGGCTGGTGGGAAGATGGACTGAGCTCATGTATTCATTCATTCATTTAATGATATTTCTTTGAGAACCTCCTAGGTGCCCGGCCCTGGGAATTAGGCAGAAAACAAAGTGACAAATCCTGGCCTTGGAGGAGGCTCTATCCCGGGGGGTTATCATGGGAAATCAAGCAGGGAAGGCTGACAAGGGAAAAAGTAATAAAGCAGAGCAGGCCGAGGGGAAGCGTGCCGTCCAGGGGCTAAAGACGACGTAGGGAGAGTCAGGTGCCAGAGCAGGCCAAGGGGAAGCGTGCCGTCCTGGGGCTAAAGACGACGTAGGGACAGTCAGGTGCCAGAGCAGGCCGAGGGGAAGCATGCCGTCCAGGGACTAAAGACGTAGGGAGAGTCAGGTGCCAAGGGACACCTTTCTGGGAAAGTGGAGAGCAAAGGGGGTGAGTGGGAGCCTCAAGGGCACACGGGGATCGTATTCCAGGTAGAAGGAATCACACGGGGGCAGTGGGGTGGAGTGAGGTGGGTTGGCAGGAGCACCCGGCTGGAGGAGACAGAGACAGGGCAGGGCCCTGGGTGGGTCACGGAGGAAGAAACTGGGCTTTGGCTCTAAAGAAACAACGGAGGCCAGCGTTTTGACAGTGTGGAGACTTTGATTTGACTATTAACAGGATCCTTCCAGTATTCTCTAATTAAAGGGCCTGGCACGAAATTGATGCTTGATAAAAGGTGGCTTTTTATACCAGTCAGGCTGGCTGAGGTTACACTGTGGTAGCAAATAACCCTCCATCTCAGCGGTCTAAAGCAACACAAGTTCGTTTCTTGTTCACGTCGTGTGTCCAACAGTGACTGGCTGGCAGGCTAGGGGCCCTTCCCACAGGGACCCAGCTGACAGCAGCTCTGTGTTTATGATGCTGACGCTTCTCACATGGTGTCACCCACCCCGCAGCCAGGGGAAGAGAGTGGTGAAGGTTGAACACTTCCTCTGGAAAGTGACCCAGTCGCCCCCTCTCACATTTCACTGGTGCGTGCCTGGCTCTGAGACGACGCCTCCAGGTCCTCAGAACAGAGGAAGGTGGGCTGCTGGGCACACTGCACTGCTGGGGTCTGGTTTCCAACAGTGAGCCTCTATTACTGGCTTAATTTTTTAAGAAACAAAAAACATAAAGTTATAAAACCTCCCCCTCCTTCCAATCGGAGGACAGGGGTATCTGCTTCCCAGGGAGAGAGGCTGTACGGAAATCAGGTGAGGACCAGAGACGACAATGGACAGCTTCCCCTCCTACCCAGCCACACCTTGGGGACCCAGACATCTGTAGGACACTTCCAAGTCCTCCCTCTGTGTGCCCATGCATCAGTTCCTGTTTATTTCACCTCTAAACCGCCTCTACCCATTCCTGGCAGCCCCAACCACAGACTGCCACCAGTCCTGTTACCCCAGCCCTCCTGGAGACAGCGCCCACTGCAGGTCTGGTCTCTCTAGATCAGGCATCTTCAAACTAGCCACATGAGGCCTGCCAAGGACATTTATCCAGCCCACCGGGTGTTTTTACCACCGCTGCCTGTCCTGCTTAGCAGTTGACTCATCCCAGGGCCCACAGTCCGGCCCTCCAACAGTCTGAGGGACAGTGAACTGGCCCCCTGTTTAAAAAGTCTGAGGACCCTGCAGATGGGCACTCAAATCACCATGTCACATCCCTGCTTTCCTCTCTAGTGGCTCCTGACAGTACCATAGTACAACCCAATGCTTTCCCTGGTACCCCAGGCCCAGGCTCTCACCCTCCAGCCTCCCTTCCTGAGCTCCAGCCCTGCAGGTCCCTGACCTTTCTCTCTGTTTTCCCCCCTGAGCTGTGCAAATGCTCCTCCCTCTGCCCGCCACCCCCTCCTCTGCCTTTAGTGGGAAAACTGTGTGTTTTCAAGCTCAGCTGAAATGTACTTTTATGCGAGTGATGCTCCTCAGGTGTCATCCTGGTGGAGGGGCTCAGCCCTGCCATGCCCCTGCACATCCTCACTGCAGTACCAGCGTATAGTGTTAGCGTCTGCTGCCCTGCCCCTGTCACCCACCCCACACCTGCTAGGGGCCACAGTTCACATTGAAATCCCCCTGCCATGAGCACGCATACGCTGAGTGCAAAGGGTTCCCAAATACCATTTTCCCTGGCTGCCTGCTATGCATGCTATTGTTTTCTATTAAAGTCTATTTGATTTCCTTTTTAAAAAACGTGTTAGTCCATCCATTAAATTCATTTTGCTACAGTTTGAAAAACACTGCCCTGGAACCTCCTGTAGGGTGGCAGAGACTGTGTCCATAATTATCTCTCCATCTCCCCGAGCTTAAGGCAGTAATAAATGTTTGTTCTAATAAATAAGTAAATGAGGGAATGATTATTTAAATGTGGGTCGATGTCAGTGAAAATGTCCTCTAAGGAAGGGAGGGAGTGAAGGGACTGGTGGTTTGGTGGAACCAGGAGCACAAGTCATGGGGGGCCCCAGGCCCTGCCCCCTTTACGCAGGGTTGTCTGGCTCCTGGACCTCCCCCTATCAGAATCTCCCCACTTCAGACCTACTGAATGAGACTGTCTGGAGTCTACAGTTCTTAAAGCTGCCCAGGCGATTTTAAGATATACTAGGCCCTGTTCAGTGGCTCACACCTGTAATCCTAGCACTCTGGGAGGCCAAGGCCAGCAGATCACTAGAGCTCAGGAGTTTGACACCAGCCTGAGTGAGAGGGAGACCCCATCTCTACTAAAAATAGAAAAAAAAATAAAAATAACTAACTGGGCATTGTGGTGGGCGCTAATAGTCCCACCTACTGGAGAGGCTGAGGCAAGAGGATCACTTGAGTTTGAGGTTGCTGTGAGCTATGACGCATGGCACTCTACCCAGGGCAACAGACTGAGACTCTGTCTCAAGAAAAAAAAAAAAAAATATATATATATATATATATATATATATATATATATGCTAATGTCCCAGTAGGCTGCCCCAGGACCTTTGGGAGCTGCTGTGGAGCATGGCAAGAGGGGCAGAGTGACAACAAGGATGGGGAACCCTGCCCATGCCCCCCGCCTGCCTCCGGGGGAAAGGGACTTCAGGAACACCTGCCCCTCCTCCACCACACCCCAGCCCAGCAGTGAGGGGGTGACAGAAGAGCAGAAGGCGGTGGTCACCATGGCAATGCAGTCAGAGACTTGGAGCCACCTCCAGTTCAGCATCTGGAAAGAGGTCAAGCCTGTGGGGCATGGAGTCAGAAGGGAAAACCACCCCCCACCCCAGCTTCTTTATAGGCAATGAAGCCACAGCGTGTTGCAGGTCACAAAGGCCCTTGCACAAGGAAATGAGGAAGTGACACCCCATTTTACAGATCAGAAAACTGAGGCAGGAGTCACCTGCCAAGCCAGTCAGTGGCTGAGCTGGCTTTTTGATTTCCAAGCGTGTGCTCTTGTTTCTCAGATAGATGCCTGTCTTGAGGGAGTGACAGACAAGGACCCAGAGACCCCAGAATCCTGCTGGTATGGGGGTTGGGGAGCACATGCATTGGCCCACTCTATTAGGCACCTATCTGGGAAGGCTCATCCCTGCACAGACGAACAAGCAGAAAAGCTTCCGGAATTTGCCCTGCATGCATGTAGCACATGCACATACACTCCAGGGAAGTGTTCCCACAGCCTCACACGTACACACCTATGCCTGAAACTTATGTTCACAGATACACATATACCCGCAAACACACAAGTAGGTGCATACGTGTATATACATGGGAGCAGACATTAAAGAAATTGCCTTAAAGGTCTTGAGTCGCTGGCCCTCCATGTATCCACTTCTTTTGGCATGTGACTTTACAGTTCCTCTCTTCTGAGAGGGAGAAATCTATTTCCCTTCCCGCTGAATCTAGGCTTGGTTATGTGACTTGCTGTGGCCCAGGCACTATGAGCAGACAGCATGCAAGCAAAACCATGAAAAAGGGCTTGTGTGGCTCTCCTTCCATCTCTTGATTCTCGTCATCACTGCAGAAACATGCAGAGGAGGACGCACACGGAACAGAACCAACTCACCCCCCTTGTCCCAGCTGAGACCATCCCAGATCAGCCAGCCCATAGCCAACCATCAGAACCAGGAGGGTAGCTAATACAGGAAGGACTGCCCAGCAGAGCCCTGTTGACTTGTGAGCCACATAAATGCCCATGGCAGTGAACCACTGAAGTTCTGTCTGTGGTTGGTTGTTACATCACATTACTCTACTCCAGATAACTGATACACCTATACACCAAAGGGGAATTTATCACGAGGGGCCCTAGTAATGTGTTCACTCGGCCATATGGCTTTGTAAAATTTGCAAAAACTATTTTTAAAATAGTAAATAAACACTTTTCAGAAAAAATTAAGCAATGAGAAGCAATAAATCTAGTCAAAGCTGAAAAAAATAAAAATAAGTAGTTCTCACGTTACGGGTACTTTGTAGGGGTAATATGACACAGCTCCTAGGTGAAGGGCTCAACTACAACTTGGACTTTACTTAACAAATGTAGACAATGTAACATGATCATTTATTTATATCCTTATATTAATCTGAAATATAAAAATAAATAAATAAAATAGATCTAAAAAAAAGCTGGGTGTTGTGGCAGCCTGTAGTCCCAGCTACTTGGGAGGCTGAGGCAAGAGGATCGATCGTTTAAGCTCCAAGACGTGGAGCTTGCTGTGACACTACAGCACTCTACTGAGGGCGACAAAGTGAGACTCTGTCTCAAAAAAAAAAAAGAGCAGGAAATGCATTTCAGAGGACATCAGGGAACTAACTGATACATATGGCATTTTTCTAGGTTTTGCGATGTTTCTGACTCTTGTCCATTTTTAAAAACTTTGCTACATTGCGATTTCCTCTTTCATTCTCAATATTCATATGCCTACCTAAATTTTTAGTGATAATTTGGAAATCCTTTTTTTAAAGAGGATCCCCCAGATTGTATAAATTTAACCCTCCCTCCCTACAAAATACGGATGTGTCCGGATATGCACATGAGTGCCCAAGACCTCTGTGTACGTTCACCCACACGTCTGTGTGCCTGCCCCATGAGCAGAGGCTCCCCTATATCAGGGATGGGCAAAGGAATCATAACTCTCCTCTTGAGAGGCAAATGAGTTCTTTAGTTGAGAACACAATCCCACCCTTTAGAAACCCCGGGAGAGCTCAGAGACACATTCCAACATCAGCTCATCTTGGACAAACAACAAAATTGCTTTTGCTGTGCCCCACCCCAGACACTCCCGCCCTTTAAGGCCCAGCCTTCCCGATCCCTCCTTCCTGTCTCCATCAGCTAATCCACACCCGAGGTGGGGGGTGAGTCCAGGATGAATAACAGTTCCCAGGTGCAATGCTTATCCCTAAGGACCAAGCTGATGGTGGTGAAGGAGAGCAAGTGGAAATATCTGTGGGGCCTGCAGCCTTCCCACCTCCCACTGGCGTGGGGCCTCCTTCCCTCTCCCTCCTTTTCTCTCTGTGTGTTTTGGCATCCCTTGCTTTCTTTCTGCTTCTCATTCTGTTTGTATCTGCTTGACCTCTGCACCAGGGGTCAGCATGTTTTTCTATAAAGGACCAGATTGTATTGTAAGTTGTGTGGGCTACATACAGTCCCTATTGCAACCCCCCAACTCTACCATTGTGTGTGAAATCAACTCTTGACAATACTCAGCAAATAAGTACAGCTGAGTTCCAATAAAATTTTATGAGACCGGGTTGCGGTTTGCCCACCCCTGTTCTAGGCTGTAAGGCAGGGCCTGATTCTGTCCTGTCCATCACCGCATCTCTGGGCCCTAAAGCATCCCCGGCATGGCCTGAGTGCTCAGCATATACCAGCTGGCTGCAGCTCTCTGCGTCTCTCAGTCTGTGGCTTTGTTTCCTTCTCTGCCCCCTCTAGCCACGTAACGTCAGGAAGCCTCACCTTTTCAGAAATGGACAGCCTGTTCCTGAGTCAGACAAGGAGAGTGCCTTGCGCTCTGGCAATCGGCTGCTTGGCATAGCTCTCCAGCGCACTCAGGCAGCGAAGGGACCTCAGCACTTGAGTCAGTCTCTCTTGAAAGACTTAACACCAACCTGAGAAAAGCGTGAACACGGAGAGACCAAGGAAGGCCAGGGAGGGCGGAGCGGCAGGCCCACCGCTCCACTGCTTCCCCCCTGCGCAGCCCTCAGACCTTCCCCCCTCCCATCACCATTCACCACACTGTGAATATTCACTGTGCACCATCGCTGTGCTAAGCACAGGAGCTGCAGCTTCTGGTCCAGCCGGAGACAGAAAAGTAACAGCAGCCCAGTCACTGGCGCCTGGGAATTCCCTCCCCCACCCAAAATGGCTAATGAACGAAGGAATGATAAGTTGAACCAACGAATGTTTAGAAATAAGCACATTTTCCTAATGGTAAGAACTCTGGGGACCCCCCGATAAAGGAAGGCTTTGGAAAATGACCACCCTTGTCTGTGGGGAGCCCAAAACAGCCTCAGCCCAGGTCTGCCCCCCAAGCAAGAGGCCATGCCAAGGGTATCGGTCACATTCAACATGGGCACACAGAGGTCCGGTGGCAGAGTCAACTGACAGAACGTTATCACCCCGAGGTCCACAGAGAAGCTGAAAACGCCCCAGAAAAGGCAGTGTGACATCAGTGTGTGTTCTTGACTTCAGCTACGACTCCCGGGCAGGCAGCTGCTTTACCTGAGATTCACGGTCTAGGGCTGACCAGTGGAGTCCTGATGGCTCCAGAAGCCACAAGGACAAAGCTTTCCTTTATCTTTAGTGCTGATCAGCCCCAGAGACTTAGCTGATTAGGATAATGACTGTTAAAAACAAATGGTTTTCAGAGGTGAAATCAGTGGCTTGTTAGGCAGCTAAATGGCTGCTAGAAGGACAGGAACTTGTTGATGAAATGAGTGGGGTTGAGGATAGACAGCTTGGCTAGAGTTAATCTAGAGACTTTCCTTCCCGAGGGATGAACAAGGTCTAAGAATCCAGCAAGCCCTAGGGACAGCTCTTCAGGCTGGTCCCTGATAGACCCTGGGTCCAGCCATTGGTTAAAGGTGATTCTCGTTGTCTGATGTGGCCTATAACAGTCACAGAGTGTGGCCCTGGAATATTCTTATTTCTGCCTTGGATTTACTGAATTTAACACATAACATGTTTCATGAACTGTTTGGGGCCTGTCTGCTCATCACAGTTGTTTACTAAAAACCTTTGTGAGGGGGCAGTGCCTGTGGCTCAAAGGAGTGGGGTGCAGGCCCCATATACCTGAGGTGGTGGGTTCAAGCCCAGCCCTGGCCAAAAGCTGCAAAAAAAAAAAAAAAAAAAAAAAAACCTTTGTAGGGGCCTGTCCATGACTCTCTCATGATTATGGCAGGACTATGGTCAGCACACAGCAAATCCTCACTCACTTCCTAGTTGTTGGCTATCCCCTCCCCCTACTAGCCACCGAAAAGAGCACAGAGTTCTGCGTTTCAGGCTGACAGAGGTCTTTTTGCAATGATGGCCTGAGGATCCACTGGCTTGGGGCCAGGTCTCCTCACCCCTAGGCCACTGCTCTGCCATGTCAGCTGCGAGGGGCCCATGTGCAGCTGTCACCTCCCTGCAGGCCTCGTCCTTCCAGCACCCTCACTGAGTCCCCTGCCAGAAGCCACGGCCTAGCAAATGGGATGGTTGGGGGAGAGCCGGTGAGGGTGGGGAATGCCTCCGGCTTCCTGAATCCCATTAGAGATAGTGGCCCCCAGAGGGCTTTCTAAAACTGCCCCCACACAGCCCAAACCCCAGGCCCAGGGCATGCTTTTTGCCCCGTGGCTAAGGTGACCAGATTTTAACATTGGTAAAGCAGGACACCATGGGGGGGGGGGGCACCAGGGAGGCCTGACAACAATGCAAACTTTGATAAGCAGTTCTCAATAATTAGTTCTCAACAATTATTTGTTATTATTAAAGTTTGACATTATACAATTAACAAAAATAATATAAAATTGCATATCCTGGCGAAATAGCCACATGGCAGCCGAAAACCGGATATTCCCTTCCTGTTCTCCCATGTTCCCTAGCTTGTCGTGCATTCTTTCCAAAAATCAGGGCTTTTTTAAAATGACACGGGACAAATTGTTAAAAATCAGGGACGTCTGGTCACCTTACCCATGGCTTGTCTGGGATTTTCTTGCCTTCTAAAGCTTGTGAGAGTCCAGGGAGTGGGAAGACCAGAGGGGAAGAGAAGGGAGCAAATCTGCTTCTCACCAACACACCCCTGCCCGCCTCGGGCAGCCAATGGCAAAGGCTGGGTGAGCTGGTTGCTCTGGAACATGTGTTGTGGGTGGGTGTCCAGGAGGACCCTTGGGAAGATGTACCATTCCAGGAAATGCTTCAAGACTCAGAGAGACCAGAAGTATCTCCTGGGCCTGAGCCATGGCAGATGAGCCTCCCCTCTGACAAGCTGGCAGACCAGGAGCTGTTCTCCCACCTAGAATACCTCCCTAAGGCCCTCCAAGCTGAACAGAAAAGGTTACAGCCACTCATCTGGGGCAGAACTGTGAGCCAGCTGGGACTGGGCTAGATGGCTGCCCCTGCGTTCCTTGCAAAGAAGGGACATCAGGAGAGCTGGCTGGGCCTCCTACAGAAATAGCACTCCCTCCTCCCTTTGCCTGACACTGCCAGGGCCCCCTCTGTCCCCCTCCACAGGTGTTGGGGTAGGGGGATACTGGCCCCCAGAGATGAGTCTGTCCTGTTAACCACTTTTGCTCAGAGCACATAGTAGGCGCTCAATAAATATTTGTTGAATGAATGAGTGATGACTAAGAGGCAGAGTGGACACAACTGCTTATCACACACCAGCTCAGCTGCACTGGCAAAGCCCCAAGTCTCCCTCCTGAGTTTCTGCCCTGCATGCTGGGGACAAGGCCCTGCAGGGCTACTGGGAGGGCTGAAGGAGCCCTCAAACCTTTGAATTTCCCAAAGGGTAGAGCAGAAAGAAATGTGATTGTGATGCCCAAAGGAGTTCTGGGGTCTCCTCAAACGTTCCTGTGAGAGGTGGGGAGTGGAAATTAGCATTGAACCCCTACTATGTGCCCAAGCACGCGATGGACAGTATCTAAGGTGACCAGATTTTAACATTGGTAAAGCGGGACACCATGGGGGATGCGGGGCCTGGGGGGCAGGGCCTGACAACAATGCAAACTTTGATAAGCAGTTCTTGATAATCAGTTCTAAACAATTATTTGTTATTATTAAAATTTAACATTATAAAATTAACAAAAACAATATAAAATGCATATCCTGGTGAAATAGCCACATGGCAGCTGAAAACCGTATATTCCCTCCCTATTCTCCGTATTCCCTAGCTTGTTATGCATTCTTTCCAAAAATTGGGGCTTTTTTAAAACACCACAGGACAAATTGTTAAAAATCGGGACTGTCCTGCCAAAAGCAGATGTCTGGTCACCTTACTCTAGAGAGAGGGGGGCTACTTGTTTGTTCCAGACAGTTTGGCTCCTTCTGAGCTAA
>CAUYQV010101166.1:0-39271 GCA_963574575.1 Galagoides demidoff
CCAGAGGACCAGTGGCACCAATGGTCACCCCTTCCCAGTGCCAGGCATCTCAGAACAGAGGCCTCATAGCTCAGGGACCCCTGGGGTAGGTCAGTGAGGGGCCCAGGGTGTGAGAAGCCCAGCCAGGCCAAGGGATGAGCACAGGCAGGTCTACAGAAGGCCACGAGGACCCCACCATGCCCTGCCCCTGTTGGGATGGAAGGAGCTCCAGACTCCTCTCAGGCACTCCATCTTCCCCAGTCTGCCATGCTGGCAAGGGCCTTGACGCCCACTGGAGGCAGCAAGGAGGAAGCTTATTGGACATAACCCAAAGTTGCATCCCAGCCCCACTGTCCCACCAGGAAGGAAAAGGCCTGTCCTTCCTGCCAAAGTCACCACTGTTCAAGGACAGTGGGAAAACCCAGCACCCAGCCCAGATACCTCTTTTCCTCCTGTCCTCTGCACCAGCCAAACTGTCTACTTTTGCCTCCAAGGAGGCCCGAGCCCTGCCCCTCCCATGCTGGAGAGGGCAGGCACAGATGAAAGCCAGACAGAGCCTGCCTGGACTTGACACAACTACAGAGGCCAGGAGAGCTGTATCTACCTGGTGGGTCCAGTGTGCACTTTATTCATGGTCCACTTTGTCCTCTTTGACCCTGACCCAGCCAGAGTGTCCCTGGCAACATGACACAAAAACACAGAACCACACAGGATGTGGAGGTGTGTGTGTGGCTGGTGGGAGCCACTGTAGGGAGCACTGGCAGCTTCTGCCCTACTCATATTCAGCCCCGGGAGCTGGGTGGAGGGCTCCGGGCTGGACTCCCACCTAGACACCACATGAGGGTGGGAATACTGCAGGCTCTTTGGTCATCAGTTAGCTGTTTGTATGCTAGACAGCGTGGGCAGTGTTTGGTGCTTAGAGGAGGCCTGTCCCCTGTTCTCCAATACAATCTCAGGGCTGATCAGTCTGAGGGACAAAGTCCAACACACGGTCTTGACTACAAACCATGGGGGAGATCACCCCAACTCCACAGCCAGAAGCCTGTGTGTGTGTATTGGAGGGATTGGGAAACACACAAAGCGGCAGGTGGGTGAGCACAGGAGCTGCATGAGCTCTCCTCACAGCTGCTATCACCAGCACCCAGTGGCTCTGAGCTGGCAGTTTCAGCCCTTTCCCCTTCAGCCAAAGGTCCAAGTCCCTGGTCTTTCTGGTTCCATCTTTTCATAGCAGCAGGGCTTAAAACAGATGGAAAGAGGTCATGGGGTTGGTTGGGGCTAGTCCAGCCACTTCTGCACATGTGTCTCCTGGGCTCCTGTGAGCCTGGCCCACCCTTAGGCCTCCTGGTAGGCAGCAGCCATACTGTCCGCAGGGCTCTGGGCCAAGTGCTCTCCAGGGAGAGTCCCACTGATGTTGTGGATGGCACCATAGGTCTGCTGCTGCTGTGGGGACAGGGCTGTCTTCTCTGAGGCCAAGCCATTAAGAATCCGAGGCACATAGGGCTGTCAGCAAATGGGGGAGTTAGTGCTTGGGTGGGGGGCAGGCATGGGATCCCATAATCCTTCCACCTCAACCCCTCCTTCTTTAATCAGGACAATAGACAGTGCTTGTAAATATGTGAAGAAACAATATCAGGCTGGGTGTGGTGGCTCATGCCCATAATCCTGGCACTCTGAGAGGCCGAGGTGGGTGGGTGGATTGCCTGAGCTCAGGGGTTCGAGACCAGCCTGAGACAGAGTGAAACTGCATCTCTAAAAATAGCAGGGCATTGTGATGGTTGCCTATAGTCCCAGCTACTTGGAAGGCTGAGGCATGAGAATTACTCGAGCCCAAGAGTTTGAGATTGTAGTGTGCTATGAGGCCATGGCACTCTACCAAGGGCAACAAAGTGAGACTCTGTCTCAAAAAAAAGAAAAAGAACCAAAAAACCCAGCAATATCAACTCAGAACCCAAAAGATGCCACCTGCAGAACTTCCAGCAGCCAAGGCAAAATATTGTAATTCCACAGCTCTCAGGATAATATAGAAAGAAGCATAATAGAGAAGTTCCCCCTCTGTTTCTCAGAGGAAATGAAATTGCCCAGCACTAGATCCTGGGAACATTTCGCACTTGATAACAGGAAATAAGTCTGTCTACATAGGCAGGCTTTAGATGAGTCAGTGGGACTTCTGGGATGCTGAAGGAATCTGAATTTCCTTTCCTTCCATTCCTTCCCAGACCCAGGCTGAGAATGGAGGCTTCACCTCATGCACCTTTCCCCTTGCCTGGCATGGCCACAGGTACTCTCTGGGTAATGAGCCTTTCTTTTTTTTTTTTTTTTTTGAGACGGAGCCTCAAGCTATTTCCCCGGGTAGAGTGCCTTGGCATCACAGCTCATAGCAACCTCCAACTCCTGGGCTCAAGCGAGTCTCCTGCCTCCGCCTCCCAAGTAGCTGGGACCACAGGCGCCCACCACAACGCCTGGCCATTTTTTGGTTGCATCCATCATTGTTGTTTGGCGGGCCTGGGCTGGGGATTTGAACCCGCCACCTTGGGTGTACGTGGCTGGCGCCGTAGCCAATTGAGCCACAGGCACTGAGCCCCTTTTATTTTTCTTTTGGTGGGGGGGGCAGAGTCTCACTCTGCTGCCCTGGTTGAGTGTCGTAGCATCATAGCTCACGGCAACCTCAAACTTCTGGGCTCAAGTGATTCTCTTGCCTCAGCCTCCCGAGTAGCTGGGATTACAGGCGCCCGCCACTTCACTCACTCTTTATGAGTGACTTTAGCCATCTGGTTCAATAATCCGCAGTCCCTGGGTCACTGTCTCTGCCTCTGCCTCTTCCCACTCACTGGGATCTGGTGATCCTTGACTGTGATCCTTTTGTTTAGTATTAATCTGGGTGACTCTGGTCAGGTATACTAGGGACACATTGCTCTAGATGAAACAGGTACCCCTACCCCTGACCGGAGGATTTTCTTCCACTTCTGCTTGAAACTAAAGACAGCACTTTCTTAGAGTCACCTCTGCCCTCACCCCTGTACCTGACCCCCTGCCTCATGGCCCTGCTAGGGCTCTGCATTCCAGAACAACACCCCAACCACCCTGGATTCTAGGCCCCAGTTCTGATCCAAGTTTTTTGTTTTGTTTTCTTTCTTTGTTGGTGAGGGGAGTTGTGACAGGGTCATTGCAGAATGCCTCTACATGGTGTGAGGCTCCTGATTCCCCAAAGTATATGTCCTAGACTATCTCCTAGTTCAGGGGTTTTGCAGCAAGACCAGTCCTTGGTGAATCTGCTCAGGCAGGATGCTATTTGCATAAACCATTTACCAGAGAAAAGTTTTGCTGAAGCCACTGTAACCCCCTAGAGCTTTGCCCTTCACTTTTGGCTGTGCATGTGGCCTGGGGACAGCTCTCACAGTTCAGGGCCTTTCCAATTTTGCCCCAGCTTTGCTCAGGAACTACTCGCTCAGAGTTTCTCTCTCCAGTCACTCCTAGAGCACAGTCAACCTTGGGCATGCACGCAGTCTTCCAGACCACCAGGAAATGAGCGTGATTTTTATTTTTAAGCCTGACTTCCTAAGAATCCCCGCTGGGTCAGAGCAGCTCATTGTTCGGCTGTTGCTAGGTCAGAGTTTAAGCTTAAGCCCTTGGAGTCAGTAAGGCTGTTTTGCTGAGAGATCTGTGTGTAGTTCAGGGAAGGATTTCAAGTCCCTGTGCTTTCCACTGTGATGTCTCCCAAGTGGGTGCAGCCCAGCGTGTGTATACAGCCTTCCGAGTCCTAGGGGATGACCACAATCCTCAAAGGCCATTCTCGCCTGGCTCTGTATACAGTTCTCTGATACATTTCTGGCTTTACATTTTATTTGTTGTCATGACTATCTTTACCAGCCCCCTCTTAATTGTTAGCCATCAAGATGTTCATTATTTTTGACAACTTCTTCAGGCTTCTTTCCAAAGAAAATCAGGCCCTTCAGGAAAAGCTGTGGCATTTCCCTCCGTAAAGCCTGACTATCTCCCTGGGCAGAACTTCTGCGCCACTGCCCTAGAGCTGGGGGCAGGGAAACCAGCCTGCCTCTCCGGTAGTGACGTCCTGCTCTAGGAATGAGCAATGGTTGTCCCTTCATCTGAGGTTGCCCCTCTCAGCATGGAACCTCTGCCCTGCAAGGGAGTTAGGGCCCAGGATTCCTGGCCTGCTGTACCTGAGCCCTGGCAGTGGGAGCTGAGTGGGTAAAGGGAATATAGTGGGTTGAAATGATATATTGAAATCAAATATGCTATGCTGATGTCCTGACCCCTGGTACTCCAGAGTGTGACCTCGTTTGGAAACAGGTAATCAAGTTAAAATGAGGTCGTTAGAGTGGGCTCTAATCTGACCGGTGTCCTTGTAAAAGGGGGACGTTTGGACACAGAGACAGACAGGCACAGAGGAAAAATAGACACAGAGGCTATGCAAAGACAAAGGCCCCTGGCCCCGGAAACTGCCAGTACTATGCCAGAAGGTGGGAAGAAGCAGGGGAGCACAGCCTGTGTGCCCCTAGCATCCAGAACGGGGCGACAATAAATTCCTGTTGTGGAGCCTCCGTTCTGTGGCACTTTGTTACGGCAACCCCAGAAACCAAGTCCTTTTGGCCATGACGGCCTTCAATAGGGCTTGTCCAGCTGTGGAGACCACAGATGCCAGCAGCTGCCCCTACTGGGTGAAACTGCAGAAGACTGGGGGCTGGGGGTGCGGAAGCCCCATTTCCTTGGCCACAGAGTAGGGTATCTGGACTGGAGTTTCTGTCCCGGAGGATGGGGTGGCTCAGATGCCACAGGTTTGCCACTCCTGCTGAGATTTACTCATCTTCTTGAATAAATGTCTCTCCATTTGCTATGGGCCCTTGGGACAATTCCCTGAGGCTTTAAATAGTTGATTTTAAAAATTTTTGTTTTTTTCTATCAATTGAATGGCTATTTCACCAGGGAGAGGGTCCACCAAGGTCCTCCCAACCACTGTGAAAGTGACAACTGTGTAGTTTTTGGAGGATTGGGATGAAAGGATTAGAATGTACCCGTCATGCTGCTCCCCCTCTTCCCGGATGGGACCAGAGTCTTCTCCCCTTTCCCCTGCTGACAATGGAGACTCGAGACCCCATCTCTCCTTGCCCTCTACACAGCAGTGGAAACAGGAAGTCTCCCAGCCCTCATCATGCAGAAGAGGAATCGGCACTCGTGCGAGCCCAGAGGGTACTGGGAGCAGGTGCCAATCCCAGGAAAAGGGGGGGAGGGGCAGAGTGAAGTGGGCAGCAAAATGGGGCTTCCCCAGGCGGTGCCTGTCGCCCAGTGAGTAGGGCACCAGCCCTGTATACTGAGGGTGGTGGGTTCAACCCCGGCCCTGGTGGAACTGCTGCAAAAAAATAGCTGGGTGTTGTGATGGGTGCCTGTAGTCCCAGCTACTTGGGAGACTGAGGCAAGAGAATCGCCTAAGCCCAAGAGTTGGAGGTTGCTGTGAGCTGTGATGCCATAGCACTCTACCGGGTGATAAAGTGATACTTTGTCTCTACAAAAAAAAGGGGGGGCTTCCCCCCCACAGGGACATGGTGAGGAAAGGGGTGGCTGGGCTGGTGGCTCAGAGCCAGGCCCCCCTGCCAGATACAAATGGCTCCTAGTTGACACTCATTAGATGGTATATTATTCCCTCTTTTCTTTTCCTGCAAAAAGATACTATTTTCTCCAGTCAGGTCCCTCGAGGTGAAATGGTTTATTTAATTCAGAGGTGAAGAAAAGACACAAAGAAGTACAAGCCAAGTCCGGCAGGTCCATCAGCCTTGGAGCCGGGAAGTCCGTGCCATCCTCCCAGGCTTTTCTGGTCCTGATTTCCTCTGAGGCTCTTTGCCAGGTGCCCCTCAGTGCCCCAGGGACAGCGCCAGCTCAGGGCACTGTGTTGTAGACCCTGTAGTTGTCCTTCTGGGTGACATGCAGCTTCCAGGGGAACAGGCGCTTCTGGGAGGGGAGTCCTCGAGCCTGCCGCACCATGACCCCCACATCCTCATCTGATAGCAGCCGGACCAGATCCCCCTCAGCATCCCTGTAATTTAGGGCGATGTCTTCCCTCTGGAACTCTCGCCTATGTGGGAAAGGTCAGGGTTAATCAGGGGCCTGAGGAGAAATCCCAGGGGCTTGGGCCTAGGCAGGGCCAGGGAGAGGAGCAAAGAGAGCCTTAGGGCCCGGGGCCTGGGTCTAAGAACCAGAAAAGGTCAGAGTTTGACGAAGGCCATTATCATCCAAAGAGTCTCACCTCCCAAGGTACAGATGGGAAAACTGAGGCCCAAAGGAGAGAAGGGACTTTGACAATAAATTATTGTGCTATAGTGAGGAAGAGGATGGCTTTGGCTCTGCCCTGACACAGACAAGGGCAGAGGAAAGCCCTGGAGAGGAGAGCTTGGTAAGCAATGGAGCCATCTAATGTGGGGTGCAGGGAGGCAGGCGTTCTTCCAGCTGGCTGCAATGTAAAACTTGATCTGATCTTCCCAGAGGGAATCCAGCAAAATGGGCCAGAAGCCTAACAGAATTGCAAACACTTTGATCCCCAAATTCCACATCTTGAAAATCATCACAAAGCAATAATCAGATGATTCCCCCAATAGGCAAACCAAGATAGTCATCACAACATTGTTTCTGGTAGTGAGAAAGTGGGAGCAATCCTCCGGGGCCCACAGCAGGGCAGGGCTCTGGCCCTGGAGGCACGGCCACAGACGGGCTGGGTGCAGGCGAAGCCATGTTTGTGTGTGTGTGGTGTGTGCGTGTGTGCGTATGTGTGGCATATGTGGTGTGTGTGGGTGTGGGTGTATATAGGGTATATGTGGGATGAGTGGAGTGTGTGTAGAGTGTGTATATGTGATGTGTGTGTGTACTGGAGAGACCTGAATGTACAGCAAAGAATGAGACAGATAAACATAAGGTGAGTCTACCTTTTGGTACACTTCTTTTTTTTTTTTTTTTTGAGACGGAGCCTCAAGCTATCCCCCTGGGTAGAATGCTGTGGCATCACAGCTCACAGCAACCTCCAACTCCTGGGCTCAAGCGAGGCTCTGCCTCCGCCTCCCAAGTAGCTGGGACCACAGGTGCCCGCCACAACACCTGGCCATTTTTTGGTTACAGCCATCATTGTTGTTTGGCGGGTCCGGGCTGGGGATTCGAACCCGCCACCTTAGGTGTATGTGGCTGGTGCCTTAGCCAATTGAGCCACAGGTGCTGAGCCGGTACACTTCTGACATGATTACCGACATGTCTTGTTCTGTAACAAGCTGGTATTACTTTCATAGTTAGACACATAACAATGCTGTTACCATTCTGTAAAATAACTGTCCACCAATCAAAGGTAATGATTTTCCTGATGGTGGAGAACCCATGTCCAAGACTTCTAGCCAAAGAGACTTGGCTGAAGCCACAGGTCTCAATCGGGACTCATAAACTGTGTGGCCTCAGCCAAATCCCTTTACCTCTCTGCAGCCCCACTCATCTCCAGCCCCAGCAGGTGACATCCCCACTGTACCCAGCAGCTGACCACTAATCCTTGACTCTTCTCCCTCTGTTCCCTTCTGCAGGGTCTGGGCCTGCCCCCGCAGCCCCTCACCTCATGAGCTCCAGCAGGTCTTTGAACATCGGTGTGCTGTTGAGGTCCTCCTCCACTGCAATGTCCCTAAAGGGGCAACAGGCCAGGGTGAGGGGTCTCAGGCCAGAAAGGGGGTGTGAGTGAGGCCGGCCCGGCTGGGCTGGACCTTAACAGCACTGTGACAGTGCTGTGGTTTGTCTGGAAGGCAGTGGGAGCCACGGGGAGCTTTGGTGATAGGAGGGGACACAGGGGGCATATGGAATGGGGGATGGTGGTGGCAGGGACTGCAGGAAGGGTGGCAGCCCCTCCCACCCACAGGCCACGCACTTGATGGTGCTGATGGTATCTTCATAGTAGTAGCAGCGCAGCCAGTTGGTGGGGTCATCTTCTTCAGGGAAGTCCTTGAGAATCTTTACGAAGGCAAGCGGGAAGATGCCTGTGGCTCCCCGGACAGTACCCTGGAGAGGAAGAGAAGGGACATCTGGTGGGCTAGAGGAGAGGCAGGAGGACCATGCTTCAGAACCCCTGGCCCCTTTTCAATGACAAGGAAAGGCAGTGAGATCTGGGTGCCCTTGTCTAGAGGGAGGAGAACACAAGAGGGGTTCACCTGTCTGTCCACCTTAAGTAGACTAATATTTTACTTCTAGAATGGCTCAAGACCTGAATTTATCATCCCTACTCAGCTGCTTTCAGCTCACTCATTTGTTCACTCATTCATTCATTCATTCAATAAAGACTTTTCGAGCACCTGCTATGTGACAGGTACCAGGCTCTCAACACAGATGGAAGTCCTTGTCCTCCTGGAGTTTCTGTCACCATGGAGGATGACAGGTGGTACATGGAAACAGTGACCTACGGGGGGAGCCCAAAGGCAGAAGGTGTTAAAGAGGAAAATAGAACAGGGCAGGAAGAGGATGAGGAGTGGAGAAGGGCCTGCAGGTGACCCCCACTCATTCATTCATTCTACAGATGCCACTGAGACCTTACCCTAAACCAAGTAGCCAGGAATCTCTTCCTCTAGCCACTGCCCGGGCTTTGCACATGGGTTCTCTTAACCTTCAACGTGACCTTACGGAAGCTGATTATGGCATGATTTACGTGCCACTTTAGAGACCTATAAACCGAGACTCAGCACAGCCTCCTCCGAGCTGCCTGCCCCTCCTCCAACCTGAGGTCCAAGGCCAGCCAGCATACTGACACACAGGACTTTCCAAAAAAACAGGAAGGCGATAAATGTTTCCTATGTCTGGAGAGTGACCCAAGGACCCCTCCCCTGGCTGTAAGAGCTACAAGTCCCTGAGACAGAGCTCCAGGATTGGGTCAAATTGAAACTGTGAAACCAGCTAGACCAGTCATCACTTGCTTCTCTCCAGCCCATGGACACCAGGGACCTGACTTGACCCTCAATGGTCTCAAGACCCTTGGAGACTGGTCTTGCCTCTAGACCTGTCTGGAATCTCCATCAGACTCCCCCTAACCCAGGAGCACGGAGTCCAAATAAGACCTGATACAAAAGGTTGGCCCGGCCCGGAGCCCCCATGCAGTGATTTCCTGTCTCCACTCCCTGAATCAGAATGGAGCCCTCTTGCAGGTCACCAGGGACAAAGCAGTGATGGGGACAGGCACAGCCTTTGAAGCCTCATTTAAGTCTCCGAAGGACCCTCACACCCAGCCAGGCGCCACACATCCGGGCTCTCGGTATGTAAGCCCTGTACAGCTACCGTCTCCTTTACCCCTTTCGGGAACGTGATGAAGAAACATTTACAGAAAAGGAAACCATAGGATTGCACAAGTTTCCAATAGTTCCACTGAGTTAGTTAAAAACATCACTAGTACGTGACCAACACAGGCACTCTCAAGCACTCACACTCTTCATTGCAATCTCTTACTGCTGCTGTCAAGGTAAGGTCAGCCCATATTACAGACCAGTGGTTCTCAACCAGGGGTGACCTTGTCCCCCTCAAGCAAATGTCTGGAGACCCGCATGATTGCTGCAACTGAGACGTGCTGCTGGCATTCATGGGGAGCCCCGACATGACCACCTTGCTATGCCCAGGACAGCCCCACCACAAGGAGTTATCTGGCCCCACATGTCAATAGTGCCACTGCAGAGAAACCCAGTTACAGACCAAGAAACCACACTCAGTGGGTTGACTTACTTGCCAGAAGCAACCCATTTGTCAGGGTCAAAACCAAAGGCAGGTGGGCAGGTGCATGGGCTCCAGAATGTTCTGCTCCTGCCACATACCTGCCTCCCAGTGACTGTGTTCCCGTAGGCTTCCCTCCCTGCCTAGATCTTCAGGATTAACCTGAGATGGCATCTCTTCCCTGACCCCTCCTCAGTCTCTGCACCCTACCACACCTAAAGCTAGCTCACCTCCACCCTCACGTCCATACTCACCTCCACCTTCATCTCCACCCTCATCTCCATTCTCATCTCTAAACTGACCTCCACCCTTATTACCACTCTCACCTCCAAACTCACCTCCAGCCAATCTTTGTTGATCCGACTGAGAAGGAAGATCACATCTCCAGCTTTGAAATTCAGCTCCAGCTTGCTGTTCCCAGTGAAGTCAAACATGGCCTGAGGAGAAAAGTAGGGTAAGGAGGGAGGGAGGAAGCATACTAAAGTTCCTTAGGTGCTTGGGGGCCCATTTTACAGATGGGGAAATGGGCTCAGGGAGAATGAGTGACTTGTCTGAGGCCATCCTATTTGTTAGCAGAGGAGCTGGGGTTTGAACCCAGGTCTCCCTGACTCCAGAATGGATGCTCTTTCCAGACCTGGTGGGATGAGCACACAGGGAAAGGCCCCAGCCTCCAGGCCTCACTGCAGGCTCTAGGCCTCCCATAACCTCCAGCTGCCCTCTGCCAGGGCCCTGTCTTCACTGATTTTTAAGATGCCCATTGAGGCTTTAAGCTCCTTGAAGATAGAGCCTTGTCTGAGTCATCTCTGCTGCTTCTGCCTCCAAGGCAGGACTGGTCCAGTGGCAGCTGAGGCAAGCTGGTGGGACATGCCATGGGTAGATATGGTCTCCTTAGCTTCTATGTGCTGGTCATTTTCCCTCCCCTTGGCTGTACTGGTGGTCCCCATGTCAGAGGCAGAGGCTGCAGGGCCTAGAACCATCCTAGGTTCCCAGTAGCGCCCAGCAGGAGGGGCTCAGTGGCCGACAGGTGAAGCAAGGTTGTTGCCCCAGGGGGAGGACATGGTGCCCATACCTCTGCTCTCGGAGCTGCCATGCGGTCAAAGCCAGCACCTTGTGGAGACACGCTCTTGCTGTGGAGAGAAGATTTGAGATTCTCTCTGGGCCCAGCTCCCTGCTTCTCTGCCAAAAGGTGACCCTTACCAAGGGTGGGGAAAGGTGGGGAAGGAGAGCGTGTGAGAGCAGCTACAGTTGCCCCCCTGGGCCAGCAGCTTGTCCCTGAACTCTCACATCCGTCCAGGAGGCAGGATTGCTCTCCACTCTTTGTGGACCAGAAGGCCAAGGCTCAGAAAGGACCTGGGAAGAGGATACACCTTAGCTCAGGGGCTTCACTTGCTAAACCTTTCACATTTGTTCTTTCTTTTACTTCCCACAAGCAACCTCCGAAGTAATTGTTATTCTAATTTTTCAGCTGAGGCAACTGAGGCTTGAAGAAGGGATAGATCCAGCTCCAGGGCACACGGCTGCCCAGTAGCACAGCTGGAATTCAGGCTGCACCTACCTGGTGCACCAGGAGTTGCCAGGCACAGAGAGGACTCCTGGAGGTCGGGCTGGGGGAGGAGTGGGAGGAAGGTAGGGTGCAGGGGCTCTGTTCTGCTTTTCCTTGGATTCTTACTAGCAGCAACTTGGACTTTGGAAGTCCAGCATGATTTTAGTAGCTTGGAGTTTTGATGATTGCCTTTTGCTTACAAGGGGGCTAGAAGGGAGGGGTGTGCTCTTTGGAGTAAAGGAACAGCAGTGTCATGGGGAAGCCCATGTGGTACCACCAGTGTGAAGGGACAAACAGCCTCGGGGACTGCAGCAAACCAGGGAGAATCCATTCCAGGAGGAGCTGGGGGACATTTATGAATTAAGTAGCTCTTCCCTCCTCTCTGCTCCCCACTCTTTCCAGACACCCAGAGTTCTTGGGCCATCCCCAGTGGTCACTGTGGCACCAAATCCTCCAGGGTTGATGTCCCAGTCCCCCTCCTCCACTCTTCAATATCTCATCAAAGCACACACCCTCTGTCCCTCCAGCCTGAAGCTGACTGTACAAACTCATCTAATAAAGCAAACCCTCCTGGAGTGTCCAGGGATAGAATGGATCTGAATTTCTTCTCTCTTTTAAGAGAAGAGAGATGACTTTCCATCAGGGGCCTAGGCCTCTGGCCTGGTGAGCACAGCAGACAGTCACCTACCCTTTCCGGGTACGTGGGCGGAGCCTGCGGAGCGCCTGGGGCACCTGTTCCGAGTCGTAGGGTGACTGGTAAAAGAAGATCCGAACATCCTCATCCATCAGCACCCAGACAGGCAGACTCAGGAGGCTCTGTGTGGGAGAGGGGGTGAAACGGGGGGTGTCAGCAGAAAGACCTGGGCGCCCCATCCCTGCCTCTCGGTGTTAGCCCTCCTCTCTCTATTAATGCATCCTAAGCCTGACGCCTGAAACAAAAATATATTAAAAAAAAAAAAACTCAGCAGGTTGAAGGTAACACTTCACAAATTTTGTTCCTGGGTTCAAGGTCAGGAAGGGGCACTGTCTATTTGGAAAGTTCTCCAAGAACAACAAGGCTGATGACAGGTAACAGGACCTGGTGGTGACTATGCCAGGACACATGTGTGTCCTTGCCCCATCTCATCATAACCGATGAGTTAGGATTAGAGAAGTGAAGGGACCTGCCCAAGACCACACAGCCGGTGACAGAGCTGGGGCACCCAGAGCCATCTGCCTTACCCCTTAGCTCAAGGTAAGACAACTGTGTTTCCAAAGTTCACCACGGCTGGGTCATTACAGCCTTAAGAATGCTTCCTCATACTTTATCTCATGTCACAGTTGGAGAAACTGAGGTTTGGAGAGGGAAAGTGGCCGGTCTAGGGGCAGAGCTAGGAAATGGTCAGGACTCAAGCCCTAGTCTCCTCATTCCATTTTGCGCTGTTTACACCCATGTAGGGCCCCTGAAGCTGTAAGGACTTCAGCACCCAGAGCCTGGTGATATCCCCACCATACGCTGCTCAGCTCCAGGAACTGTGGGGTTGGCACTGTCACAAGGGTCTCATGGAGGCCGCAGGACAGGGAAGGGCCAGGAACCCTATCCCAGAGGAATAGGAGATGTAGAGCCTGGAAAAGCCTGTCATGTGGGGCGAGGCTAGAGGCAGCCTGGCAGGTGTTTAAGGAGCCAGGTGCTCCTGGGACCCAATCCCAGCTCCACCATGCACCAGCTGGGGGAATTTGGGCAGACATGGCTCTACATGTCCATGGATGAAATGGGGGTGATAATAACAGCATCTCCCTCGTGGGAAATTAAATAAGTAAATACATGCACAACACTTAGAACAGCGCCAGGCATATAGTAAGTGCCCGCCTAAGTTAGAGAGCATCACTGTTGCTGTTTTTTTTTTTTAATTACAACAGAGCACAGTAGGTAGGAGCTCAAACCCTGGAGTCACAGAGGTGTGTGTTCAAATCCCTTCCCTCAACCTGACTGCTCTGTGACACTGAGTGATTCGCCTGCCTGTCTGTGCCTCCATTTCCTTACCTGTCAATGGGGAAATAGCATCTAACTCATGAGTTATTGAGGGGATTAAATAAAAATATTCATTTATCCATAAACGTGCACCAAGAGCATCCTGGTGGGCAACGCAAGCACTTTGCACAGTTTCAGGCCAGTTGTCATTGTCACATGATTCATATTCTTCATGAGGACGGGATGCAGATCAGTGGGTAGGAATTACAGAGAATTGGGCTTTTCTCATAGCTGCCCAACAATGGGACAAGCAGGTCAAGGCAGAGTGGTAGTGACCTCCCCATCTCTAAGGGTGTGCAAGCACAGGTTGGGGTTGCTATAGTGGAGATTTCTGCACAGACTAATCTCAGGGATGATGGGACCCTCTGGTTGCTAAGCCTCCAGATGTGGAGTGAAGAGCCTGGGCCAGATTCTCTCTCCCTACCTTGTCTTCCTCCTTCCCTCCCTTCAGAGTCCACCCCCAGAAGGAGGGTGGAGCCTCAGCCACATGGGAGCAGCTGTCACTGCGCCCTCTTGAGGGTTGATGCCTTCAGTGCAGGCTTCCCTCCCTCCCTTCTCTTCTGAGCTCAGAGCCCAGATTTCCACAGCGCCCTGCCTTCTCCCCTGTGCCCTCCTCCCACGCCCTCCATTAAGATTCAAGAACTCTCACATCTGGAAGCAGGGTCACAATTTGCAAAGCACTTTCACATCCTTTTCTCAAAAGATCCCAACTTTACTCCCATGAGACCAGAGGGTTGTAGGTGCTGTCCCACTTCATAAGTGGGAAAACCAAGGCCTAGAAAGAACGGGTGTCTCACCCCAAATCACCCAGCCCGTCCGTGTCAGAGCCAAGACCAGAGAACCTCCAAGTTCAGGGATCCTTAGCCATGAGGTCACTTGTTGCCTATGAGGGGGATTGCTTTAACAGTTTTCTACGGTCTAACCTCATGAGCAGTGCTGCACCTTTCTGGATGGCTCAGATTAATGAAATCCTTTCCTGATCATTTTGACTTCTGCCTCTAAGCTGTTCCATCCTCTGTGCTCCTATTTCACAGGGACACCGACAGTTTGCAGGTTGGAGAATACTCTAGGGTGCCCAGCCAAGACCCCTGAGCCCAGGTAAAATCCATCCTGTGCTAAGGTGAAGGGTGTGTGTTGGCCCAGAGGGGGACCCTCTCTAGTTTGCACAGAGGCCCTGTATGAGCGATCTGTGGCCTCATTAGTCACCACCTGGGTATGGAGGTGTATGCATGCCTCCAAGTGACCACACAATCCACCTGCCTGTATTCTCATATGGCAGTGGGTCCCTTGGGGATAAGTGTTGCATCAAACTCACTGCTGTGCCCTAACTCCTGGCACAGACATTTGCTTTGACTTGGAACACTAATAAAGATTTGTCGAGTCAAAGTGCAGCTCCTTGTACCTTCTCTGTTGCTCCTCCCCCAACCCCCAGAACCCAGAGCACACATCATGTTTCTCTCCCCAGGCCAGACCTTCAGGGATTGAAGATGGCTATCCAGCCAAGAGCCAGCCCCTATGCCCCAAAGCCATGGCCCAGGGGTGGTGTCTAAGTCCCCACCCCAGCACTCCTCATCCTCCCAAATGCTGGGAGGTGGCCTAGTCCACTGATACCTTCATGTAGGCGTTGAGGGCAGGTATCCGCATCTCAGCAATCTCCTGCTTCACACCAACATAGACCTTGGCTGAGGAGAGGCAAAGAGCTGTCCTAAGAGCCTGGCCCAACATGGCCTGGGGCTCGGGGCTTCCCTTGCAGGTCAGGAATCCTGCCCAGAGCCCCTCCCTGCTTATTCATTATGGCCTCCCAGGCCCCGAAGTGGTCACTCCAGCGCCACCCCACCCTCCAACTTGTGTTCTGAGTTGCACTACCATCAGCCGATAGCTTTCTTGTTTTACTTATTCGTTCATTGCTTATTCCTCCAAACACACACACACAGGCTTCTTAGTTCCAAGAGAGCAGGATCTCTGCACTGTTCACAGCTATATTCCTGTCACCCAGGACAGTGGTTCTCAAGCCTGGCTGTACATTCAAGTCACCCAAAGAGCTTTTCAAAATCTCCCTGTGTGGGACTAACCCAAGAATAGTCAAATCAGAATCTCTGGGGTGGCTCTCAGGAATCAGGATTTTTTCAGGTTTTCAAGGTATTTCTAATATGCCACCAAGGCTAAGATCCATGGGTCTAGAACCATGCCCAGGTGAATCAATATTTGTAGAGTAGGTGAATGAAGAATTCCTCAAGGCAGAACATTCTGGGGGAAGGGAAATTCATCGTGACCAACTGAAAGATGTGATTCACATCTGAAGAAGGTCATCTCCAAAAGCCTTGAGGCGGGAGCATGGGTGGAGCCATTCCCCTGAGTCTGAGACCCATCTGGCCCCAGTGTCCACAGGGCAGGAAGGAGTAGTGTCTGCTGGTGGCAGGAGGGTCTGAGCTAGAGCTGGACATTTGGGAGTTAGTAGCAAGAAAGCTGACCCTGGTCAGCTTGCCCAGGTGTGTGTTTGGAAGAAGATAGAGGCCTGTGTCTGTCCAGAGAACGCACGCCTTCCAAGGAGCAGCAGAGAAGGTAGACTCAGTAATGGGGAGGTGAGGTAGGAAGGGAATTGGGAGACACTGGTGCAAAAGAAGGATGCAGAAAACTCAAGGGAGGAAGGACCAGAGGTGTGAGGAAGAGACCAGAGATGAGCCCACAGAAGCCAGAATTGGCTGGTCACACCCAGCCCACCTTACCCAGAGGAACGTTGTCAGTGGAACAGCGAGAGTGAAGCCAGGTCAAGGAGTGGAGGGGAGGATGGCGACATGAAGGTGAGACCGGGAGTAAAAATTTGTTGTCAAAGTATGAAAAAAGCCATCTCTAAGGACTCTGGGGACACAGAGGCTCCAGGAGAGGAGAGCAGCCATGCAGGGCGGGTCAGTATAGCAGGGAGAAGGCAACTATACAAGGAAAATGAGGGGCAGGTTGTCCGGGAGAGCCCCCAAATAGAGGAGACCCCGGGGGAGAGGTTGGCTTAGAATAGGCAAGACCCCTCGATTTCCTCCATAGGGCTAGATGAGGAAGAACATGGTTATATGCTGAGATGGAGGGGTGGGGGTTATGGTGGGGACTGGGGGGAGGAAATGGGGGAGAGCAGAGAGAGGGAGATAGAGAGGAAGAGAGAGAGGAAGTGTACACAAGCTTGAGGAAGGGACAGTCAAAAAGAGTCCTCGAGGTTTGAGGAAGGACGATAAGGGTCCCTGTTTTCCATCTGTAGAGCATAGAGGGCTCCGCTAAGACCACCTCCCTGTAACCCTCCCATGATGAGAGGTTCCCTCCTGGGGGCTCAGGCAGCAGGGATGGGAGCTGAGGAGCCAGAAGTCTGGAGCTGTCCCAGGTGCACTTAGGACAGAGCAGGGGGAAGAAGGATGGGGAGGTGTGAGGGACTGTCCATTCCTGGCAGGATGGGAGTGGGGAGAAAGGGAGCCACAGAGACTGGTGGGAGCTGAGACTGGGGAGTAAGAGGACTCCTGGAAGGAGGCAGAGGGAGGCTGGAAGATGGTGTGTTTCAAAGACCCTCGGGGACCCTGTCTGCTGTGCTCCAGACTAAGGCCTCCTCAGTGGTGAATGGCAGGAGCAGGAGGCTGTAAACATCACAGCAGGCCAACCGCCGAGCAGCTGGAGCCCTTGGGGTAGAGGCAGAGAGGCAGATGGAGCAGGGAGGGCTGGCAGTGCCCCCCACCCCTCTAATGGACTAAATGCATAGTATTCACTTAGGAGCTGCAAGGAGGGGTGCAGTGTGGGTCCTACCTGGGAGCACAGGCAGGCTGCAGACCAGGGGGCTCTTGCTCTCTGGCCCAAAGCGCTCCTCCAGCTTGCTCTGCAAGGCATAGAACTGGCGGTAGCGGCGGTAGATGAGGTACTTGGAGCCCCCTTTTGTCTTCACCTCAATGACAAAAACCTAGGGATGACACAAACCCGGCAGGAGGCTCAGAGGCCAGGGGTGGAAGGCAAAAGGAAAGGGGGAAGGTCAGAGGTCAAAGGGGTAGCACAGGGCTTCTCAGCCTCAGCACTGCTGGGGGCTGTCCTGTGCATATGGCCCGAGTAGTAGCAGCCGTGGTCTCTGCTCACCAGCAGCAGCCCTGCCCCTAGATGTAATAGTCAGAATGTCTCAGGGTATTGTCAAATGTTCTCTGAAAGGTAAAATCAGCCCTGTTCAGAACCACTGAGCTAGAACTTAAGAGATAAGAGAGCTAGACATGCAGAGGTTGGGGGGTAAAAGTTGAGAGGTCAGCTGGAGGGAGGTTCAGTGGGCAGAGGGTTAAGGACCAGGGGTCTCTCTTACAAAGTGGCTGGTGAAGCCTCTCTTCTCCTCAATGTCGGCAATGTTGGCTGAGATGGCAACGTCATCTGGAAGCTGTTCAAAGTCACTGAGGGAGGCCAGAAAAGAAATCCTGGTTATCACCTTGACGCAAGCCACGGGCCTCTGGGTGTGAGGTGGTGTGCAAAGCAAACTGATGGTGTACCCGGCATTTCTCCTTCAGCAACCCTCCCGTGCTGGGCCCAGTCACTGACAATGATGAACATGGAGATAACAAGACACAGATGAGGACTTGCAAGTGAAGGCTTTGAAGCTGGGAACCATATATACACAGCCGTATTATAGTCTAAAAAGCCTTTTGGTAAGTGCATTGATCCAGGAACTAAGCATCAAGCCCCTCCTCCACACCAGGCCGTGTCCTAGGCCCTGCGTCACGGGGTAAATGAGGTCAACATGCCCTGGACAGGATATTGTGGGAGCCCCACACAGGGAAGGACTAATTATGCCCAAGCTATGGAAATTCTCAAAAAGGAGGTGACATGTGACCTGGGAACCCACTGGGAGGTTCTTCCAGGCAGTGGGAGTAGCATCTCCTGAGGGGTGGCCCGGGTCTTGTGCAATCTGAAACTGAACAGACAGAGGAGGCCAGTCTCAAGGGCCAAGTCAGGAGTTTCTACAGGCAACAGGGAGTGATGGTTTTAGGAGGCCGGCCCAGGAAGCCGTGTGGAAAGGAAGAGATGACATGGGCCTGAGCCAGACAAGAGGGACAGGAGGGGACAGGCACAAGGGCCCTCACCCTTGGTAGGCACTATTAGCATTTGCTTGTCCTCTGCTTCTTTCTGTTGCCAATTTTCTTCAGAGTAGCAATGTGCTGTGCCCAAGGTAACAGATAGTTCATGGTTGGTCTGACCCAAACACAATGATCCTGCTCCTGTTTCCCAGACTCTTTTGCAGTTAAGAGAAGTTCTGGCCAATAAGACATGAGAGGAAACCTGACACAGAGGCCTCTCCAGAGCATTGCCTTTCCTGATCCTGAGTGATGGACAAGAGCAGCACAGCTTCCTCCCTTGAAGGCAGCCTTGAACGCAAGTGTGACATCTGGATCTGTAGCAGCCATATTGCATCCATGAGACAAAAACATGAGGAAGACCAAAGGATTCTCTGGGGTGCTGGGCCTGAAGTCACTAAGCCACAGATCCAGCTGTGACCTACCTCTGGGCTTCTTGTCATGTGAAAAAATAAGCCCTGTTCATTAAAGCTACCATCAGTTCCTCTGTTCCCTGCAGTCTGATGCATTTCTAACAGACATATTACCCATTTGCAAGTTGTTCCTAAGTTATGACCAGCAGGCACTGGGCACTGTTTAGATAAGGGAGTGAAAGAAAGGCCAGTATCATACTTCTAGGCAGGATGGGGAGCAGGGGCAGGGTTGATGGACTCAGTTTGACACATGTTAATTTGAGAGCCTCCTGGGGAAACAGGTTGGCAGGCAGGAGGAAGTCGGTACAACTCTGGACCTCAGAACGGGGGTCTCTAGTCTCAACTGGACTAGGAGGGGTGAAAACCATCTATCTGCCTGAGGCTTGTGGCTAGGACCCACAGTGCAAAGCTATCAGCAAGCCAAGGAAGGGGCCGAGAGGGACAGATAGAGGAAGAGAAAACAGACAGCCAAGGAGTGGGGGCAGCCAGGGGTCACTGGGTCTAGCCACTTATAGATGGTTAAAGAAACAAGAAGCAGTGGGGATTCTTCCAGTGTAGCAAATTGGGAAATAGGGTGAGGGCAGGGACTGCTTGTCCAAGGGCTCAGAGCTGGCTGGGACTCCCTACACCCAGCCATGCTGGCATCAGAACCCAGGAGGCTGCCACCCTGGGGTGACTTGGGGCAGCAGTGGGCGGGCAGAGGAAATTCCCCCAGCCCAGCCCCAAAAGCTCAGTGGCTACTGGCCACCTCCTCACTCACTTTCCCCACATGCATGGTGACACCCCTGGGGGACGCTTCCTCCTGCACTTTCTCTCCTGAGGTTGTAAATTTCATCAGTAGCTTCCTCTGCAGTGTGATGGGGGGGGGTCGGAAGGGACCTGGGGGGAAGAAATGGCCCCAGCAGGGGGTCAGGCAGGCTGGGTAATAGGAACTATGCACCAGGGCCTCTTGTAAGACAAGGTCATGAGGCACAGATGAGGGTCAGAGAGGTCAACTAACTTGCCCAAGTTCAGTTGGGAGGCTGGGATTTGAACCCCAGCAGTCAGGCTCTAGAATTTTGCTTCTTAACACTGGCTTCCAGCAGCTTAGCAGCTTTTGATGGTAACTTAGATACCTCCCAGCCCTTCTCAGCCTGTGTCCCCATCAGAAGTAACAGAAACTGTAGCAAACCCTCATGTAGCACAGACATTATTCCCAGCCCATCAGGACACATGGGCTTCTTGGATCTCATGGGAGCAGAGGCACCGGACACAGAATAAACAATTACATCATTGAAATGGTCATAGAGCTATAAAGGAAAATTACATGGCATTTTGAGCTTCAAGAGGAGTTTGGCCCTTGTGACAGTCCCTCCAAGAATCAATATTGCAGTAGACAGGAGAGGCAGGGAGCTGGCACGTGTGCAGTGGAGGCCCATGCGCCCTTAGAGGGGAGCAGGGCATCTTCAGGGTGAGGGCAGTCAGGGAGGTGCCAGCGGTCAGCCACAAAGAGGGGTCAGCCACAGGGGGCAGGGGGACGGCAGGTGCAAAGCCCATCGCCACACATGAGAGCACATTCATGAGGACACATCCGAGGACCCACGGGAGCTGGGCTCGCTTGAGCACAGTGCACGGGGTGGAAAGTGACCAGAGGAGAACCACAGAGAGGCAGAGCCCATGCGGGAGACCCTCTGTGCTTCATGGAGGGGCCGAGTTTCCCTGGGGTAGGGGTGCCAAGGAAGGGGCTTAAATAGGGCCAACGCCAGCAGATGGTCTAGGCACAGATAAAGAAAGGTCTAGAAAGGTAAAGGCCGATTCTCCTGAGAAGATTCCTCTCTGTGTGCTGGCTCTTCCCCCCCCTTCAGAAAAATGGGGACAATATGTTTTTGGTTGGTCATGAGGTCCCATCTGTACTAAGTGCAGCCCTAAAATCGCCACAAGGGCAGGAACTCTGCTCATGCTACATCCCCAGTGCCCAGAACAGAGCCTGGCACACAGTAGGTGCTCACCATGTGGCTGCTGTCTGCATTTGTGTTTAGTGAGGCCTCTGGTAGGTAGTGTAAGGGGGACCCAGGTGGCCAGGAGGGGTGGGCAGGGAGGCTGCTGCACAGGGATGGGGGAGGGGTGTGGGAAACCCAGCTTGAAGTCATCTGGAGTAGCCCCTTCCTGGGAGACCGAGCCCAGGTCCTGCTGGGGCTGGCCTGGGCCCAGTGCACATTTAGCTATTCACATAAAGTCCACTTTGGAGTCGAGACCGAGGCCGGCAGCTGTAAGGGCCCTTGGAGAGCAGCTAGTTCTAGTTTCACAGCACCTTGCACATAGTAGGTGCTCAAAACAGGGCTGTTAGAACCGAACTTGCCATCCTCTGGCAGCCCTCTCCGACACTGGATGTCTCGGGGTGCCCGAAAGTCCTGTTGTGTGAACCTGCTCCCTCTCATCGTGCCCTGTGCTTTGGCCTCGAGCAGAGCACTCCAGGCCTGCTGTCAGGGAGGCACTTGGGGTGCAGGAGTCCACAGGCCCCAGGACCTGGCTCAGAAGCTCCACAAAGGGGTGGCCCTGCCCCCTCTGGTGTCAAGACTGATGCTCATCAGAGACAGGAATGGGAGGGAGGGAACACAGTCCTGCTGCCCAGCCCTTGACATCATCTCCTGAACCCTCTAACCCCAAAGCAGGAAGTGCCCCCAAGCCTCAAACAGCTGCTATTGCAGGAAGATTGGAGTTTGCGTACCAGGCCTGGTTATGAGAACTTGTGGAAGAGGGAGTCTTACCAACTTCATCCAGCCTCCAGCACCGCCCTCTGTGGCTCAGGAGGGCCATTCTGACCCCCTAAGTATTTGCTTCTGCTGGTCCTCCTCACCCCTACACACAGTCAAGACTGCACTCTGTCCTTCAGCCTCTGGAAATTCTACCCCAGGTTCTACCTCCAGCCCCTAGCTCTACCACAGGCCCTCTGCTGCCCACTTAAGGCCTAAACCAACCTGACCCATCTCTCTCTGCTGGCTTCCCCAGAGTGTATAGAGGCATCCACCTCCAGATGTCAACTGCTGTTCCAGTCCAGGGGGGTAGGAGCCAGGCTCTGTCCCTGGGGCCCCTGCAGCTTGGAACACAAACCTGACTGCTAAGGAAAGTCTGAAACATCCTTGTTGAGAGGTGAAGCTAGGCCCTCTAAGTGACCCTGAGTGAGCGCTTTATCCTCCCTAGGTCTCGGTTTCTCCATCTGTGCAATGGCAAGTTTGGACTAGAGGAATCTAGGGCATTTTTTCCAGCTCAGAAATCCATTCACTTATTCATTTATTCAGGAACACATCGTATTGAGCACTTAGTAGGCACTGACCCTGTCCTACATCCCAGGGATACAGCAGTGATCAAAACAGACAAAAGACTTCATGGAGCCAAGGATAGAGAAAAGTTAAAAAAAAATGAGTAATAAAATTATGGCAGTAACATGAGGACTGTGTATAAAATGGAAATAGGGTGAGAGATCAGAGAGCAATGAGGTAGGAGCTGTCAGGGAAGGCTTCCTGGAAGAGGTGGCACTTGAACCAAACCTGAATAAACAGGGAGAATAATCCAGATTCTGTAACTCAGTTTGAACAGAAGATGGAAAGCCATTACTGACTACAATGTGGGGCAAAGAGCCCCAGCCTGGGCCTTACGACACCTGTGTTCCCATCCAGACTCTGTCGCCCACTTGGTGTATGGCCCTGAGTATGTCACTCCCCTCTTTGAGTCTTGGTGTTCTCATTTGTGTCTGCCAGCGGTAAGCCACAACTCAAAGGTTCCTTAAAGCACTTTCTGAGAGTCTGCATTTCTGAGTATTTGAATTCTGACTCAACTCCCACCTCTGCTGAGAATAAGGGGTTGCAGAAGGCTGAGCTCTGCCCCCAAGGCCTGCTGGGAGCAGGGAGGGGCCCAGGGAAGACAACAGCCCGCCACTCACCTCTCAGCCCGCAGCTGCTGGGCCAGGGCCATGATGGGAAAGGGTCCAGGGAAGCAGGTAGAGGGTCTCACCCAGCCAGGCCCAGGCTGAGTTCACCTCTCACTTCCTCCAGCCACCCTGCCCTGCGTCCTTTCTCAGCCTGTGGGCCTGGGAGTCCCCAGGAGCTGCCTTGGGGGAGGCTCACCCTGCTGTCTCCACTCTAGCAGAGGCTCCTCCTCCAGCCCCGTGTCTGGCCTGTGGCCCACACTTCCTCTTTCCCCACCGCCCAGCTGCATAGCAATTGAGGAAGTGCCCACCCTCAGGCACCAGGTCTGCCGGTTTACTTCCTGGATGCCCATCCTTGGTGCCAATCCTCAACTGGGCATCAGAAGTCCCCACTCCATCAGAGGTGGAGTTCCACTGCTGACTCAGCCACCAAGGGGCCTTGTGACCAGGGGAGTCACTACTCATCCTCCTGCCCATCCGACCCAACCGTCACTCCCTCACTGCCATACCTTTGCCCAAGCTCTTCCCTAGGCCTGGAAAACTGGCCTTCATCTTGCCTGCCATCTCTGAGGCCCAGTGCAAATGCCACCTCCTCCAGGAAGCCCCCCTGGCTTCTCTGACCTCTGTTGTAGTAGAGTGTGAAGGTTGGTTCGTGCTCCCATTTTGCCCTTCCCCTGGCACTCTGGGCTGACCTTTTCTCATCCCTAGACCCCTGCGCCCAGCCAGCTCTCTCCGTGGGACTGCCACCTGATCACATTCTCCTGCTTAAACTCTTCAACTATTTCATCCCGCACACAGGAGAAAGTCTGAATGCCTCATCCTGTCTGCCTCTGAAGCCCTCAAGGCCCCACTGCCTTTCCCTGGCCTCTTTTCCTTTTCTAGAATGCTCCAAGATGCTTACCCCTCAGGATCTTTGGGCATGGGTCCCCTCTGCTGGAATGCCCTCTGCCCTGACCCCTCTCCCTAAATGAAGGCCCTCCCTACCACCATCTATCACAGGTCCCTGTGCTGTCACTGCAGAGCTCTGGTAGCTGCAGTAATTTCCTACTTGTTTGTGTATTTACATGCCTAGTGGCACCTGGTGGCTCTGAAACTCCTCCTAACACTGGGGCTATTTGATTCTGAGCTCTCCCAGAGGAAGTCCACAGGAGGGAAGGGCACAGCCACTCCAGGAAGTCCCAAAAGGGCACACACGCACTTACAGGCTTGTATTCACGTCACACTCCTGCATCACAGATGCAGAGAAAGACATAGAGGGTGAGATGAGGAAGCCTTAGGCATCGGTGCACGGGCCTTTCTAACAGGCAGGCCCTTCTGCTCCCTCTGCTCCAAACCCAGGCCACGTTAGGAGCCCTAGGACTTGGACCAGGGTCTATGGAGCCAAACCTGGAGCCAGGGTCTCTCACTTCCCAGACAAAAGGACGAAAACAGGAGCTATTCTCAGGGTGCCCAGGGCTGCCTCTCTCCAGGAATGGAGAGAAGCTGGAAGCTTCATGCTCTCCTTTGAACCTCGTCCCTGCTCTGCCCAGCCACCCATGGGACCTGCTGCCCCAAAATGAACTGAGGGTGGAGCCAGAGTCCCCAGGATGGAACGTGCTGTGGGCCAAGTCACACAGCCCTGGTGCAGCAAGAATCTCCTTCAATTCATCCAGCCAGGCCAGGGACAGGGGCTCTTCTGAAACCAGGATCCCTTAAGGATTCTTAGGACGAAGAGACAAGTCAGAGAAAGAGGAAGGCACAGGAAAGAAACATGGAGAGATAATCGCGAATTCTTCCTTGAAGGAGGCGTTTAGAAGGCAGATGTAAATCAAGGAGGCAGGGTGAACAGAAGGTGAAATTTCCCATCTGAATCCAAATAGGAAAAAAAAATGCTAGATGACCTGTTTTTTTTAAGTATTTTAAACATACAAATCTCAACTCAAAAAAAAGTACAATTTGTAGGTTCTAAGACAAGGACCAGGGACCAATTCTAGAGAAAGGGGCTTGTAGCCCAGTGTCCATGGGGAAGCCGAGAATGGATATACAGGGTTGGGACTAAGATTTTAAGGCCTCTTTTGGGACCGGGTCCATGCTATGGGGCCTGCTGTGGGTGGAAAGTCCAATCTGAGCTCCCAGTGTGAAGTTGTGGTCAGAACTGATTAAGGGAACAGAGTTCTCAGCCGTCAGTCTGGCGTCACAGTAGGAGTGAAGGGCCCACCCAGGCTACAAGTGGACCGAGGGGTGTGTGGAGCAAATCAGAGCTGCAAGCCCAACACGCGAATCCTTGTGAGGCCTGGATATGAGCTCCCTGTGCGATGCACAAAGCCTAAGCCAAAGCGTTACATAAAAAGGTTTGGAGGCAGGAGTCTGCTGGGCTGCTCTGTGAGCTCACAAACCAAAACTCCAAATCCTTCAGAGGACATTTAGGCTGTCAAACAAGGTCCACGGATTCTTCAGACGCCAAAGAATTTATACCAGAACTAGAAATAACGCAACAACGGATCTGGCGAGTCACTGCTGTCTCAGGGCTTCCTATAAAAGGGATGAGCTACTGGAACGAGAAACAGCAGAACAGGCTTATTCGTGGCAGGTGACTGTAAATACCGAGAGATGCAAGCCGAGAGATGCAAGCCGCTAGCTACAACTGAGGGAGGAGGCGTTGGCCTGCGGTTGGCCGGAGAAGACAGGAAATGGCAAAACAATTTTAGCAAGAAAGCGGGATCCAGAACCAGCAGGGGATTGTGTAAACAGTGTGGGGAGCCCAAGTAAATGGTTGAAAGCACGTGTGTATGTTTGAACACACACAACTTGCCTAGGCAAGTATGTGTTTGTGTTGTGCTTTAAAAAGAGCATAGCGTGTATACAGCAGTGGTACTGTGAGTATGACAGAATGTACTTAGATGCTTGAATCTAGGCAGGCACATAATGAGTATAAACACAGGTGCATTTGTAACGCGTGAGCATGGGCGAGCTGGCGTTGGCCGCTCGGGCCCTTTGTTTACTCATCTGTAAAATAGGCTTACTTAATGGGATCACGGTAATAGTTAATGAGAAAAGTGCCCAGACACATGGGAATTTCTTATTCTTTTTCATAGTTTTCAGTGTGGATATCTGCATGTGTGTGTGTGTTTCATGTAAGACATGTAAGCAAGTCTCAAGTTCAACTTTGCAGATTTCTTCAGGTCTGTCTATCCATGTCCCTGCCCTCAAACACCAAGAAAACTCCTGTGGCCCTGGTTCAACCACCAGGCAGCCGCCTCTGCAAAGGGGAGACAACAGTGTCGAGGGAAGAGCCCGGAGCCTGCCTGGGGTGGGCCAGCTCTTCCCCTCCCCCACTCTCTCCCTTTCTTCTGTTCTGCTGAACATGGCTATTTCTCTGGCTTCTTAGACACAGAACATTGCTGCTAATTTTATGCCCGAGCTCTGATACAGTGTAATTTGAGGCCAGACACTCTGTCAGCAATGGGCTCCCATCCTGCAGCGGCTGCGGGTCCTGTGTCTTCTTTCCCAGGCTGGGGCTCCTGCTACTGCTACTGCTGGGGTGGGGGTGGGGGTTCAGGGGAATAGCCTAGAGGAGGAGCCAACCTCTTTACACATTCCACTAAGCAAGTGTTTACTGAGCCTTTCTGGGTAGGTACAGAGAAATACCTGACGCCCCACGGCCTGTGAGTGAACAACAAAAAAAGTCATTGAATGATAAGAATTGGTAGCTCGAAGTCCAGACGTGGATGCTGGAGTATTTTATTCATAGAAGAAAGCACCTCTGGCCCTCCTCCTCCACCAGGTTCCTTTGAGAGCACACCCATAACCTGACAACTCAGAGCTCAGAAGGAGCCAGTTGGGAGGAGGAAGAAAGCTGCTAGGAATATCAGAAGGAGATGACAGTTAAGTGCCAGCCTGACCATGATGAAGAGGATGGAATGCTGAAAAAAACAGATTCGAGAATTCAAAAGCAAAAAGCAGAGGCTATTCAGAGAAGGGGCGTCACAACATTACATCAGCTACCAAAGTCCATTCATGACCATGTCTCCAAGAAAAGGTTTAATACTCTGAGACAATACCTGGAGGGGGGCGGGTAGCCAGAACTCAGTGGGGACTAAATGTGCAAATCATAAATGCATGGTATCTTCTGTATACACGTGCTGGGATACTCGATGTAAGATACCGCCCCATTTCTGGAGATAAGGAAGTCTTTCTCCTTCTCAGGGCTGAGAACTTTAGCCTTCCAAACTTCATCCCAGTGGAGGCAAGCGTTTTTTGCAGGACCAGGAGATGCCCCCAGGAGCTCATTCTGGGCGCTCAGCAAATGCCCACTGCCTGCATCAGCTACTCTCCTGGAGAAGAGAAAGAGAATCCCTGACTGGCCTAAGCAAGATTCCTGGGGATCCCTCATGCACTGAATTCCCCAATCCTGACCCACATGTGTCTCCTTTTATAATTTATGAGAAGAGCTTCACTTGACCTCCTACCTAAGCCATAAATAGCCATCCCTGGCAGCCCCCTCTCCCCTGCAGTATTGGAAGACAGGAGTGGTGTAGATGTGGCCAATTAGACAGCAAGCTCCCTGAAGGCAGAGGGCTCCCCTTACCTGAGAAGTCCTGGCACACAGCAGAGCTGGGTCTGGAACTCATGTGCCCTGGCTGTCAAAGACTAGCTGTACAGCCTCTCCAACCATCAGTTTTATTGTTTATTTTTCTAAATGGGGACACTAGTATTTGTTCCATAGGATTATTGTATTATTAATTCATTCAAAAGGTATTGAGCACATACCATGTGCCAGATACCTACTGTGTACCAAGCTCTAAATGAAACAGTCATTGTGCTTGTGACTCTATAGGTGTGTTAAATAAGGCAATGAATGTTGAGTGCTTAGGACAATGGCTGGCACATAGTTGGTGCCAGTAAATTACAGGTGTTAATGTTATTCTTGAGGATAATTTTCTTGATGTGACTTTTTCCCTTTCCCTCCTTTCTCTATCTCCCTCTGCTCCCTTCTGTCATACAACTTACATTAAATTCTTTTTTTCCAAGTCTGTCATCCATTTTCACCACGTGGGGGCACGATGACGGCTCACTCCACTCGTGCAAGCCTCTCTTCACTTCATCAAAATGTTGATGGGAACAGACCACTAGGGGGCGCCGCGATTCGGCCGCCGAGTTCCCACTCTGCAGCGCCACCTAGAGGATGAATGTCATAAGCCGAGCTTATGGTGACCAGAGGGCAGAATTGCAGCTGGCTGGGCAGAGATCTGCCTGCTGGATCCCACCAACCTCTCCAACGGCCCCATCAGTCAGAATGAGAGCTGCACACGGGAGAAGAGATTCCCCCAGGGGCTAAGAATCCCTTCTCTCCATTTCATGGATCATAAATACAGTAACAAGGCAAGACAGGTTGAGAGTTTACTGTGTAACCACCCCCATACTCCGCCAGGGGAGCATAAGAGTTAACATTTGCAAAGCCCTTGTCCTGTGCGGTACCTGGCCTACAATCTAGCTTTGCACACGTTGGCTCTGATTATTGTTACTTAATACTCACACCATCTCCCATAAAATAAGCAGTATTCTTAGCCCCGTTCCGGAGATAAGGAAACTGAGGCTCCAAAGGATTAGAATAAACAGTGGCTAACTCAGTAAGATCTGGACCTCAAATCAGTTTGACTCCAAAATCCACACTGTTAATATCTCTGCTATAGTGGCCTTCATTCATTCATTTATTCACTCTACAAGCATTTATTCTGCATCCACTCTGTACCAGGTAAGAAGGACATAGAAATGAGTCCAACACAATTGCTGCCTTCAAGTAGCTCATACTGCTTCTGAGGTACACAAATAAACACACATACACACACATGCACATACATGCTTACCCTATCCAAATTCATACATGCACACATGCTCACACAAGCACACAGAAGTATGTACACAACCACATATATTTGGGTAGAAACCAGGAGATACATGTTTAGCATCCAGTTCCCCTGATTCCGTCTCCAATGCCATCTTTGGTCCCTAGGGGTTGCAAACACCAGTGTGCACCAGGGTCTGGCATGTAGCTTGAAGTTTCAATGGAGCAGAGGTGGAAAGGCAAGGAGAATAGGTTGTGGCCTAGGGTCTACCTCTCAATGACATCACCTTCTGGCATAGAATCCAAGGAGTACAAGATTTCTAAATTTGAGTACAGGCTTCCAGTTTGTCACAAAAGTATATTTGGCAAGGTAAGAAGATAGAATTTGCCTATTAGCAGTGGACGGCTTGATTTATAACCACACACATTTAGAATCATAGTACATGGGCACCATGGCTCCAGGACCTGCGAGTCTGGTGGTCAGTAAGCAGGACAGATGGACCGGTAGGCCACAGGGATTCTCTGCATTTCATTCCAAGAGGAAAGAGAAACCACTCCAGTGTTCCAATAAGAAGTGATGTAATTGGATTTACATTTTTATAAGATCCCTTGGTCTGCTGCATGAAGAAGGGCTCATAGGAGGGTGGCATCAGAAGCAAGTGGAGAAAGTGCCACTTCCAACAGTGTTCTAATTCAGTTTCTGAAAATCAGATTTATCAAGGCACAATTTGCATACAATAAGATTTACAAAATATACAATTCCACAGGGTTTCTCAATTGTGTGACTAACACCAGAGTCACAATTCTGTTATCTCAGAAGGTCTCTCGGGCGGGCCCCTTTGCATCCTGTCTTTTCACCCTCCCTCTAGGCCTTGGCAGCCATTGATCTGCTTTCTGTCACACTATTTTGCCACTTATGAAATTTTAGACAAATGGAATCATAGAGTATGTAAACTTTTGTGACTATTCTTTCCCCACATAGTATTATTCCATCAAAATCCATCATTGCTAGTGTGTATATCAGTGATTTGTTCGTTCTATTGCCAAGTAGTACCACACATTTTGTTGTATGGTTATGTCACAATTTGTTTTCTGTTCACAAGGGGCCCAACTAGAGCCTGATACAATTGAGGGCTCAATAAATGTTTGAGGAAGGAGGCATTTTATATTAGCTATTGATACCTACTTTATTTGGGCATGTTACAAATTTTATTCCAATACTCTACAGCAAATGCAAAATCCTTCCCCTCCTCACTCTGTACCTTTGTTCTTCTTCATTAGATGTAGCAGAGAGTGCTAATATCCCCTATTATCCCCTCTCTCCTTTTTCCTTTAGTAATAAAATCCACAAGTTACCACTGAACTCACACTGCCCAGCTAAAGATGACATTTCCAAACCTACCTTGCAGCTACTTGTGACTTTGTGATCAAGTAAGTAGTGCTGACCAGTGGAACAGGAGTGGAAGCTATGGACACAACTTTGACTGTGCCCTTCAATCTAGAGTCTTACAGTCTTCAGCTTGGGGAAATCTTCTTGAGTTATATCTTTGAAAATTATTTCAATTTTTTTCTGTTCTCTTTCCCTCTTTTCTCATTTTCTTTTCTTTTAATTCTTCTAAGTCAAATGTTGGACCTCCTGGGGTTTTGTTCTGCTTTTCCCCATCACATTTTCTATCCCCCATTCTCCCTGAATACTTTTGAAGATATTTCTATGGCTTATTTTTCAAATCTTCTATTGAAATTCCTATGTGGGTTGTTACATTAAATTTCCAACATCTCTCTCTTGTTCCCCCATTGTTCTGTTGTCATAGCATCCTGTTCTTGTTTTATGTATTCAATCAGTTGACTTTTGCTGTGTAACAACCAACTGCAAAAATATCTCAGTGGTACAAAACAATGAGCCATTTAAATATGCTCATGCCTCTGTACCTGGACTAGTTGTTCTGACCTAAATGACTCATTCTTGAGTCCAATTTATAGTAACAGTGTCTCTCCCAGTTTTTTTTTTTAATCACTTTAGTTTGCTATCTCTGTGTCACAGTGGAGCCTTCCCTCGTGTGTCTGATGCCCCTTAGTTTTTCACTAGTATCTGGGACAATGGTTCTATTAGGGCTGATAGGACACTCTGTAGGTGGGTAAGGGCTTGTGAATTGGAGGGTGTCTGTTTGGGTGTTTGGGCTGGCAGGCAGCTATGTTTTGGAGAACCCCCTCAAATGAAAGCATGTGTAAGTTTTCTTCTTTATAAATTTTCTAGTAATTTTTCTAGCTGTGGACATATGATGTCTGGACTATAGGAACAGGGTAGGGTGTACTGAGGGTGGGAGGGTGTTCTGATTAGCTCAATGCAGACTTCCAGCCAATACCATTTTCAGCCCTGTGTCTCATCCCTGCGCTCCACTGGTCCCCTAGCTGTCCTGAGAATCTCCTGTCTGCCATCTTCAGAGAATAAACCTGAGGAAGCTCAAGGGTGAGCCCTTGGCAGCTGGCTCTCAACACACCTGTTGTGCTCTTCAGCTGCTCCCTTTAAGGCTCAGACCTTTGGGGACTCTGGGCTCACTCATATTCTTTTCCCTGGCATGTCCCCCTGTGGATTGTGGGTTCTTCTGCCCTTCCTCCACACGTATCCCTCCCATTGTTGCAGTGTGTTGCAATTGCTCATCTCTTGATGCTTTTTCTATTTTCCTTGTCCTCGTGGGATTATAAGTAGTAGTTGTTTTAAACTTTCCCTTCTATGTCAGCAGTGTTCAGGAGGGAGGAGAGACTTATGCCTGTACCTTTTTCTACAAAGTAGTTCATCACTGTTTGTGTATGTAAATGTCTTCTATCCAGACAATGACTAGGAAGCCTCCCATTTTTAGAAAAATAAAAAATTCATGAAGATGTTTTCCCAAACTAGGAAGTCATCTGCTCCCCTCTGCCAAGAATGCACCAGAGCAGGCACTTCATTGTTGAAAATTTGCAATGTCTTTTTTTTTTCTTTTCTTTACGTTATTCCTCTCACAGATGAGGAAATTACAGCTTGCCCCAGGTCACAGAGGTGGGCTGGGACTTGAGTTGTTCAGAACACCTACCACTTCCCTACATCAGGTGGCCTGGGGGCACCCACCAGAGCGCCACCTGGTGGGGAACCCAGGCACAGGGACAGGGATGGACAGGTGTGCACCTGTGCTCAACCAGTACTGCTGGTCACAACTGCTCCCATTTTATACACAGGGAAACTGAGGCTAGGAGCTGCCAAGTGACACTAACACACTCTTGCAGGATGATTCCCCCCATGGAAGGCTTACCTCAACCATTTCCTACTGCTTCCCTGGCAGACACTTCAAACTTTGTCCTGTATTCATAGATGGCTTTCCATGGACCCCATGGGCATCCAACAAGCTACCCCATGGGGATCCATGAGAAACATGAAGTGACAGACGCACTGGAGAGGGGCCTACCCGTTTGGAGACTGTCATCCTACCTGACTGATGGGGACCCAGAGGCCCCAAGAGGTTGGGTGCCTAGAGCAAGATCACCTGCTCCCATCAGTCCAAGGACTCTCAGTTCTCACCATCTGAGAGACAACACCCTTCATTTTTAAAATGTGGCTCCTAAACTATTGTCTCAAGGGCTCTCAGCCTATTTGGATGAAGGTCTCAGGAAGTGAATCACTGCTTTGCATGCAACCCCATGTGGGGGAACAAAGAGCAGAGCAGGTTCTGAGCTCCATGTCCCCAACCTGAGGCTGGGGGTCCTGAGGGTGAGAGATCTTTAGGTGAAAGAACCAGGCCAGATGGGCGGCCACAGGGCCATGTGGTGAGGGAGGCTCTCCAAGCCCTGTGGACAAACTCAGAAAAACGGGTCATCTGAGCCCTGTGCAGCTTTCAAAATAAAAGCCTCCCAAGAGTGCTGGGCTGGAGGTGGGCTGCCAAGCTACAGGGCAAGGTCTGGGGAAGCTGGGGTCGGAGTTAGGGGTGAGAAACAGGACCAAGGGAGAACAAGAGATTTCCAAGAAAAAGGCTAAGCTGTAGCAATTGTCAAAACACCGAGATGCCTCTATTCCAGTTGGTCACAGCACTGAACCCCAGAGCCTGTGCCACTCCACCCCCAATAACCCCAGAACCTTCTCAAGTCCAGCAACTAAGAGGTTAATGCCTGGCACATCAGGAGGGCTCCAGAACAGGGCTCTTCTGCTCAGACAATCATTTTGAATATGACCCCTAGAAAAAATAATGACATGAACTGACCCTGATGCCACAGAGGGTTACAGAACACTCACTTCTACACGTTATCCCATCAGAGCACACAGCGACCAGGGTTTTCAGAGCCCCTGTTGAGTACCAGGCATGGCGCTAGGGCCTGGGGAATAGGACACGAGGCAAGTACAGCTCAGAGTCAGGAGAGGCTCAGAGACCTGGGATTTGGTTTGTTCGGCTGAAAGTGGAGCAGGAGGAGGGGAGAGGCAGGAGAGGAGGGGAGAGGAGGCCAGCAGGGGACAGAGCAAGCAGGGCCTTATGAGTCAGGCTGTGGAGCCTGAACTTTGTCATGCAGACCAGGAGAAGCAGAAGGGACCAGGGCAGGGGCAGGTCCTGTTTGATTTGTGTTTTACCAGGAGCACTGCAGAGGCTAAGAAGAAGGGTTTTGGTCAGCGAGATGAGAAACTGGTACTGGGATGAGTATGAACTCAGGGTCTGAGGAGGGGCAGTGTAGATGGACAGACGGAAGGCGCCACCACAGATCCGTGGCTCAGTCCACGCATCCACGCCATGAACCCAGCAAGGTCCAGTAGTAATCCCATTTGAAAGATTGGGAAGGTTAAGGCCGCAGAATGTGTGATCAGCACTGCTCGGCATTGTGAGTAAAGTCCCCAGTGAGGTACACATTCCTTTGACTTTCATGTTATGGATGAGGAAACTGAGGCAAAGAGTGGGTAAGTAACTGGTCCAAGGGCACTCTGCTCGTAGAGGAACACAGGCAGTGTGAAAAGAAACTTAGGTGGCTTTGAAGAAAAGTAGATTTATTCTGTGTGTTTTTAAAAGGAACAGAAATAGAAGCAACTAGAAAGGACAATGTGAGCTCAATGTAAAGAATTTTCTAACAATCTGTGCTGTTTTTTTAAGCAACAAGCTCATGGTCAATGGAAGAGGCTGTGCCTTGCAGAGGGAACCACCAGGAGACAAGGATGTCCCTGAAAGAGAAGCAAGAGGAGTAAGAGGGAGGCCCTGATCCAGATTAAGTTCTGGATCCAGACTGAGTTCACAACCCAGTATGCTACTTGGCAGCTGAGTGGCTTCAGGAAAGTTACTTAACCTCTCTGTGGCTCAGTTTTGTCATCTGTAAAATGGGGCTAAGAATAATGTCTATCTCATATGGTGGTTAAATGAGTTAGTAAATGAATAAACTCACCATTATCAGCATTCTTTTCACTAAAGGAATCAGAAAGTCAAGTGGACAGCCCTGGGAGTAGATGGCAAATGGCACTGGTCTCCAGGAAGCAGCCTGAGAGCTAGTCGGTGGAGGACTCAGGAGAACAAGCAGCCTTCTGTGGATTTTCTTGAAGCACAGGCAGGCTGCAAGCAGGTTCTGAGCACTGGGTGGTAAGCTGAGCACGATTTGCCTAAATTCATGCCCTTTGCAATTACTTCTTAGTTGTTTTTCCTTGGAGTTTAGTAAAGTCTTTTAACAGCTTCAGTCTGATCCTGATATTCTAAGAAAAAAATACAGGCAGGAGTTTGTGGCTCTGATTGGGCCAGAACACTAAAGGGAGGGCAGGGCCCTGGAGGCCAGAGTAGAAGTGCTGGAAGGGGCCAAATTCACACTCCAGGCAGGGGCTCTGTCCATTGCCCCCTGGGATATTGGGCTCCATCTCACTGCGCTCACATACTTACCTGTCAGAAACCAAAAACCAGGAGAGACAGCTGGGTAAGTCATGTGAGAAAATCCATTTCATTTCTTCATAGCCAAACCTTGTTTTTTATGCAAAATGATGTTAGACAGCCTGATTTTCTCTTTTCCTTCCCCCAAGATTGAAGCCTAAAGGATGATCATTGTCCAGAATTAATTGACCCTGTGAGTCAGTCAGGGTCCAGTCAAAGAACGGAAGGTGCATATGCCAGGGACTTTACTAGAGGGAGTTTATATAGGGAATTGCTGAGACAGGTCTTAGAGAGCTAAAGAGGCAACATGGACACTGAGATGACCAGAGACAGCAACTTCAGGAGGGAACAGGGGGACAGGTGGTGGTGAACAGAGCCCCAGTGTTCAGAGAAGGGGCCCACAGGCCTGGGGCCTGAATGGCTGAGCAGGGGACACTGCCCAGCTGGCCCTGAGATCTTTTTTTTTTTTTTTTTTTTGAGACGGAGCCTCAAGCTGTCCCCCTGGGTAGAGTGCCATGGCATCACAGCTCATAGCAACCTCCAACCCCTGGGCTCAAGCGAGTCTCCTGCCTCCACCTCCCAAGTAGCTGGGACCACAGGCACCCGCCACAATGCCCGGCCATTTTTTGGTTGCAGCCATCATTGTTGCTTGGTGGGCCCGGGCTGGGGATTCGAACCCGCCACCTTAGGTGTAGGTGGCTGGCGCCTTAGCCGATTGAGCCACAGGCGCTGAGCCTTAACATGCCCTCTTGAAGGATACAGACCAGTAATTACAATGATGTGACAGGTGATGGCGTAGGGTAGAGAGTGTATTGTGGAGAGCAAATGAGAGGCACTTAATTAGACTTGGGTGGTCAGGGAGGGCTTCCTGGATGAGCAGGAGATAATCTGCCTGAGTGAGGGAAGGAATAATCAGGAATAAAGAACAGCATGTGCAAAGGTCAGGAAGCAAGAGCTGATGGTATATTAAGCAGCAGGGGCTGAACTGCCAAGTGAGAAGGGACAAAATGGTAAGAGCAGAGACTCAGGAGATAGAGTAACCAGGCCATTAAAAAGTTTAGACCTTACTTTAGGAGCTATGAAGAGCCTTTGAGGAGTCTTAAGCAAAGGGATGGAATAAAATGTGTTTTGCAGAGCATGGCCTGGCTACAGAATGGATTAGATGGAAGAAGGATTGCGGTGGAGACTGGATTAGAGAGGACAAATAAGGAAGCAACAAGGCCACTGCACTGGGTCAGTTGAGGGAGGCTGGCAGCCTGTGTGAATGGCTGTGCAGATGTATTGCCATACCCCTTGTAATCTGAGCCATTAACTAGGAGGTAGGAATTAACAGGACTTTGTGACTGGCTGACCACCTGTGATGAGACAAAGGGAAGAGTTATCTGGAAAACTGCTGCCATTCTCAGAGAAAGGGGCAGCAACTCAGCAAGTAACCATTACCCCACTATCTGTCATCATCTCATTCAAACCTTGTCTGTCATCACAGGTATTTGCCAATCTGCAATCCCACGGAGATACAGCCACCTCCAGGACAAGGTAATATGAATAACTGGCATTTCTGTTCACTGGGCACAGCGCCTCCTAGCTTGGTCTATGCTACTAGAAGAAACAGACTCTGGGGTCAAGCAGACCTGGGTTCAAATTCCAATATCATAAGCCACTAATAAAGTGATTCTGGTGCAAATGATTTTATTTCTCTGAGCCAGGTACTATCCTAGGCTTGAGGATTTAGGCTGTACATTCCAATGGAGAGACAGACAATAAACTACAAAATTGTAGATAAGATTATTTATAACAGTGATTAGTACTATGAAGGCAACCAACAAAGTAAGATAATAGAAAGTAGAAGTAAGAAGAGGTGTTGCTTCTTTAAATAAGTTTATCATGGAAGGCTTCTCTGAGCAGGGCACATTTTAGCTGACACTGACTGGTGAGCTAGAGACAGAAAATTGTCATATGGGGTAGAGGAAACAGCAGGTGCAAAGGCCCTGAGGTTTGTACTCACTAATTGTTAGTCCTCTTCTTCCTTTCTTTCTCTTATTGTGAAATGAATAAAATAATTCAAATGGCTATAAATTCAAGCTCAAGATTAACCCTGGGTAACTACAGGCCCTTTACCCTTAGTTTCGTACATGTTGTGACAGTGGTTCTCAGACTGGCCTTGCCTCTACTCCCTGAAGATTTTGTCCTAGCATGTGGTGGTCCTAGACTTGTACCATTTTTATAAGCTTTCCAACCGATTCCGAAGTTTGAGAACCATTGTGTTACAGAAAGGACTGTGAGTCTAGATTTTAGAATGTACTGAATTCCTTACAAAATATCCTTCCAGGGGTTCAAAATTTGATTCTTTGTCTTCTTCACAGCTCTACCGTCTGTGTTCAGAGTTAGATGAGGCCTTGCTCAATTAGGAAGCAAGTTAGCTTAGCTCCAGGATAGGGGAAGAAATGTGGCCATGTTTTTGGCACCTTTTAATTGGAGATGAATGCTAACATTTTGGAGAAAATCCAAAGAGCAATTAAGAGGAGAAGAGAGCTAGCAAAATTGTAAAACTGGTAAGTATTGTTTCCAAAAGCTGAACATACTCTGCTCCATAAGGATGGGGAGAAAAATGAAGTGCCCAAAGGGAGGTTTATAAATGTCAAAAGAAATCTCTAGAGGAGAAAAGTGTTTTCATTTACAAGAAGTATATGCTTCTTGTTTTAAGCAGCTAAAATATGAAGTTACAATAGAGGGAAACACATATATCAGTCATTAAGATATAATTTATGAAATGGAAATGTAACTGTTGTGTTAAGGAGACTACTCATACATTATCTTGTGAAATAGTGTGTTTTTGAAAAGATAAGGATTGTATCAAACTCCGAAACAGAGAGGAAGTGACTGGGGGTGAGGGAGTGGAGAATCTCCCAATGAGACCAACATAGAAGGGACAAGACGGGAGAGGTTGAGGAAGGCTCTAAGGTTGATAAATGCAATGCTGCTTCCTATGTACCTGTCAGGTTGGACCAGAGCAACTCCGGCTGAACAATGAAGTTGATGGCAATAGTGAGAGTGCTGAAGTTAAAAGGAAAGGCTGATATGGTGGCAGTACAGAGTCACGTGGAGTTAACAGTAGAAGGAAAGCCTCCAAGCAGTGTTGTGTGGCACTGGCAGTCAAGGGCCAACTCCATAGTAACTTGAGTGCTAAGGAGCCATGTGGGGCCAGGAAGAACAGGCTGTCATGAGGTGGCCCTCCTCATCCATGTGAACGCCTCCCCCCCCGCCACATACTCCACAGTACACACACACTCACCTATTCACACACCCACATGCTCAAATACACACACACGTACACACACACAGTCTCTCACACACACACACACACACACGCATATTCAGGCAGAAGGAGGAATTTTAAGGAGTTGACTCTGCTAGGTGAACTTCTGGGAGCCTTAAAACCATCATATGTCACTGTTTTTCTGTAATTATTTTTAATATTCAAACAAAAGGCCAAGGAAATACCTCGTATTGTATAATATAATTTACCCCTTAAGGGAAAAAAATTAGTGACCCAATCAGAAATGTATCATCTTGGCCAGCCCAGGTGTCTCATGCCTGTAATCTTAGCATTCTGGGAGGCCTAGAGTTCCAAAACCCTCCCCTCCACACACACACTTCCCCCACTCCTTATCTCCACTAAAAGTAGAAAAATTAGCTGGACATAGTTGTGGGTGCTTGTAGTCTCAGCTACTCAGGAGGCTGAGGCAGAAGAATCACTTAAGCCCAGAAGTTTGAGGTTGCTGTGAACTAGGCTGAGGCCACACACTCTACCCAGGCAACAGAGTGAGACATTGTCTAAAAAAGAAGAAGAAATGTTATCATCTCAATTTTAATTCATCTCTAACTTACCAGGATCTAAAACTTTTTTTTTTTTTTTTGAGACAGAGTCTCACTTTGTCACTCTTGGTAGAATGCCATAGCATCATACCTCACAGCAACCTCAAACTCTTGGGCCCAAGTGATCCTCTTGCCTCAGCCTCCCAAGTAACTGGGACTACAAGCACCTGCCACAACACCTGGCTATTTTTTTAGAATTAGAATCCCTCTATTGCTCAGGCTGGTCTTAAAACTCATGAGCTCAAAGCTACTCACCTCAGCCTCCCAGAGTGCTAAGATTATAGGTGTGAGCCACTGCATCCAGCCCTAAAACCTTTGTCTTTAAAAGTCTCTTGTACTCAAGCCAAACCGCCACCTCTCCCTTATAAAGTGAATAAGTGGCTGTGTTATTGGTGCAAAAGTCTTTCTGTAGCTATGATGAAGGAAGAGGTAGCCAGGGCTTAAGCTACCCCAGGAGTAAGACACAGATCTAATCCTGTTTTAACTTTGTATATAACAGCAAGATTTAAAAAGTAATTCATATTTCTCACTGTACATCCTTCTGTGAAGTTAAGATTGTATTTGTGTTGTGAATAATACCCTAACTATAAGAACTATCTATCAAGGAACTCTATGTATCATTTTCTGGGAATCTCTGCCCTCCTTGAGTTTATATTCTACTAGGGTGGGGAGGAGAAGGAAAGAGATAAAAATCATATGGATAAGAAAAATATACAATATGCCAGATAGGGGTAAGTTCTATAATAAAAAATAATAATAAGTTAAGAGAGGGATCCAGAGTGATTGGGAGGAAGGGAGGAGGAAAAGGTGTAGTTTTCAATAATGTAACAGGGATGACATTAACCCATCTTAGAAAAAACAGATCTCATGGTTATATAATGCTAGGTTGACAATTCCTCCCCTTCAGCACTTAAAATATATTATCGTCATTGACTTCTTCTTCTTTTTTTTTTTTTTTTTTTATAAATGGCCACAACCAAACCGTCTGGTACTATGGCAATGCCAAAACAGAAATAACAAACCACCAAAACCGGGCGACAGCCCATTAACCTCCCACCGCCTCCC